>MJUU01012456.1:5116-18694 GCA_002080025.1 Modiolus philippinarum | reverse complement strand
TGGCTCTTTCTAGAAGTATTTCTGTCACGTCTGGATCAATTTTTTGGAATGGGAGATAGCTAATGGTGTTTAAGGGTAATTTCCCTCTTTCCATAATTTTCGTGTTTTTATTCTATCATTATTTTCCTTTTTTCTTATTCATTTGTGTGTATTATTTATTTTTTCTAAACTATCTCTCTATTTTATTTAATTTTTGCAGTGACTTCTCTCTGTTTAGCACTTTACTGTATTATTGTATTATTATTTTCCCTTTTCTCACCTTATTTAAAGATCAACTGCTCCTTTTTCATCCCATTCGGAGCAATTTGAATTTTTTCCCGCCCTTTTTCTGTTTCCATGGCAACGGTTGCCATTTTGATATTTTTATGACCAAAACCCGTTTCTACACATGCTAAGTAACCTTCCTGTCAAATTTCATTCAATTTGCTGCAATTTGAAATTTTCCCGCCATTTTTTGTTTCCATGGCAACGGTCGCCATTTTGATATTCTTAACACTCAAACTCTTTTCTACACATGCTAAGCAGCCTTCCAGTCAAATTTCATTATATTCTAAACATTTTTAAATTATTTCCCGCCATTTTTCTTGTGTGATCACGTGACAGCTGTCCTCATTAACCTTAATAATTGATCATTTTTGCGTTTTTTGAAGAAAAATTAAGTTCTAGTTTTAAAATTAATTATTTCTAATCTAGTCGGTACCAGAGCAACAGAAAAACAAAGTTAAGGTTTTAAGGATTTACAGAAAAATTGATTTGATTTAGGAAATTATGTTATTTTTTACTAAATTAAAGAGTACGCAGCATGCATTACGAAAAAAGTTGCACGAAATGGTGAATTACACAGTCAAATTTACAATACATTTTGTCGATTTTATGAAATTCTGATATTGTGTTCTTCTAATATTAAGCTACTCAAAACTGGCAAAAGCAATATAGGTCACCGAGTTAGTTTAAGAGTAAATCATAAAAATACGCAATTTTCAACAAATCTCCCGTCGGTAACCCCCAGAAAGTCCGCCGAATTGAAAGCACAAATTACCTTTCCTAAAAAACAATGGAAATTACTTTGTGACGATACAGTTATCAACGTCATACTGCTTTCTATTATCTCCCCTGAAACTATTGGATATGCCCTTAAGTTCAAGAATCCTATATATCCCGACCTTTATAAGGAGTGGGTTTGAAAATCTGAATAAAATAAAGAAATAATAAGCATGACAAGCTACCTGCAATTTTGAAGAAAATTACAAACAAAGGTGTTTACCCTTTACCGCATTTTCTTTTTTTTAAATTTCATACAACATAAGGACGTCATGTTAAATGCCATTATCTATCCATTTGGTCATTTTGATAAAAATTTTAAAACCCATATTGATTTTTATACAAAATTTGTCAAATTTTTCTTGATTTTATACTTCTTGACTTATATTTCGAAAATAATGGACAGTCGGCCAGAGGATACATCGATCCTATAAATAAGTAAGTTCCAAAGTTACCGATCTGATGCTTTTCCAAAAGAACAGTGAAAGCAGTAAAAGACTGACAGGGGCTAAATCTGTAAAACAATTTAAAAGATTAGTATAGATGATTTGATTATTATAGGCTGTAATCTATTTAATATGAGGATGTGCCTTTGAATTGACAGATATCGTCCGGTGACCTGTTTTGACGCGGACCAGAAATGACGCATCAAATTTTATGTGTGACGTACATTTCTTCAACGTTAGTAATGACGTCATTAATGATTTTATTTTCATTGATATCTAATTGTAAGTAGATTGAAAAAGTTAAATGATCCTAAAGCCTGTCAAAATAGCAGATATATGACTTTACTAAATTGCATACAAAAAAGTACGATTTTCCTTAACACCAAAAACCCACTATCCGTAAAATATTGAGTAAAAATCCATTTGTGTGTAAACAGCACACCAAATAGACTCCCCTGCTCTCATTGATATGTTTTTTGAAATTCAAAAACGTTTCATCGAACTTCGTCAAGTATATGAGAGGATTTTAATCTAGAAGTAGAGTCTTCTCTTATATATTTGTTTTCAAAAAACATGCAAGTTTCTGTGCCATGTTTGGTACGTACATGTTCAGGCTTCTGATTCTGAACCTTATAAGTAGTAAGAAATATTTGTATTTCAACCATGTCGATGCCACTTCTGGTGGACTGTTAGTCCCCGAGGGTATTCACCAGCCCAGTAGTCAGTTCTTCGGTGCTGACCCGAAAGCCGATTATATTTGGAACCTTACAATATCTAATTTTTGTAATTTTTTTTGAAACTAAGGAGTATCTCCCTCATGCAAAGCTCTGTCCTTAGCTGATTTTGGCTTTCTATTTAGATCATATTTGATTATTTGTTGTCTGTCAGTTTTTAAACATCTTTGACTTAATGGTCTTCCAAACATTTAGATTTTATCTGCACTGATGAGACATAAGTTGTCGAAATGCGCATATGCAGAATCAAAATTCACAGTAACTTCGGTATTTAGTTATTTGTACAATATCTTTGAACGGTAACTGTCATGAATCGCAGAGAAGCAATGAAAAAATAAATTCTCTTAAAGACCCCAACCACAATTTGAAATGTTCGATCTGACTGATTACCTACTAGCGATAAACAATATTTGGCAAGTTTGAGGGAAATGGCACATTGATTGAAATTTTCCAAACAGAAAAAGATTTACCACGATCTTCAATATTTGTATGCAATTATAGCCATTGGTCATCAGATTTTAGGAGAATCTATATAGTCTATCAAATTTCTAAGAGAGAAAGAGTTTCTACAGGGTTTTCCTAAGTGCGTCATTTCAGGTCGTGTTTTGGTGGAGGTGATCAGGATTCGGTATGAATCGTAAAATGGTCTGTATTTTTTTCTTTTTACATGGACCACCTCAAAGTCTGGATACTAATCGATTAATAATGTTGTTGTTTAACAAGAAACCGGCATATAACATAACCAGTGTTAATAAAAATTACACTAAAGCAGAAAATATCCTTAAATGCGTCAAAACCGGTCACCCGGGGATATTAGTCAAAAATGTGTATGGGTGAACAATTTTAAAATGCTTCTGATACTCATCCGCAAATGGCGGTTTATGAAGGTGGAACACCCATGGAAAATCGATGCGTTATCATTTAAGGATGTTTGCTCCTCATGTTTTTGGATTTTGGTCAGATTTTCGGAATCCTCGGGGTTTATCCATTTAAAATCATTATAATTTTTTGCCCATTGACCCCCTTATTTTTCCCCATAATTTCATTTTATACATCTTTTGGAGCATTCTATCAAAATTTCATTAAATTCTATTTATTCTGACATATTCATTCATGGTTAAACCTTGCTAATGTTAATCCTATGAAAAATCAGAGGAGTTCAGTTTCCCGCCAAATTTTCAATCACTTATATCTCAAAAACGAGATCATCAACCTATCAATTTTTTTCACTTAAATTACTTCTTATTTAATTTTCTAACAAAAAATCATGTTTATTTGAAATTCTATTTATTTTCAAATAGAGTAGCAAACCCCCTTAAAACAACGTTTTGTGCAGAAAAATTTGAGATAAGTACATTGTAGACTAAAGTGGATAACTTGATGATAGTAACGACACCAAAGGCCCTGCAAAATTATGTTTTGAACAGTTACATGCTTTAAGGATTAAAAGACCTTATTTATTGTCAAAGATTTTCGGGTTTAGGTTAATCGGTGGTGTGGAAAATTTGTATAAAACTTGTATAAAAGTTGTGCAAGGAAAAAAGATCCAACCACAAAATGAAATGCTCAAATGAACAGTTTTTAGTGGGTGCGTCTCTAGAAAGAATGGCAAGTCATGCTGACTTTACCAAGTGATTGCAAATGACATGACTTTGTAGATTCATTGCACTTCATTTAGGCATTATGATTCATGACCATGACAAAAAGCTAAAAAGATCAATTAAAATGTATAATTAGGACTCCATTTGAAAATCGCACTGATAAAAATTTTAAGTTTTTAAAAATATGTAAAGTTTTTGGCATAAAAAACTGTAATATTAGCAATGAGACCTCAGTCAGATGGGATGGAGCAAAGACAGAATAGAACTGACCATAACGTCTTACCATTATTTGTTTTCTGTCAGTTTTTTTTTTATACTTTTGATTATTTGTTATTTTCCATACGTTTCGATTTTATATGCACTGAAGACACACATAATGTCAAAAGTTTAATCGGAAGTTTTTATTACCTTTTAGATGATGCTTCTGCTGGTGGACTGTTAACCCCTAGGGTATCCACTAAACCACTAGTCAGAAGTCGGTGCTAGCATGAAAACCGATTAAAAAAAAAAACAACTTGCAATATCTAATTTTGAAACTTTGTTTAAAACCTAGGGATTATCTCCCTCGTGAGAAGCCTTGTCATTAGTAAATTTTTGTTTCCGATTTAGATCTTGTTGATTACCTGTTCTCTATCAGCTTAAATACATGCTTTTAACTGGTTTTGTTTTATCTGCACTGAAAAGACACTATAGTCGTTGAAATGAGATCTGCATTAACTAAATCGGAGTAATAACAAAATTACCGAATATAGTTGTCAAGAGCAGAAATCCATGAGACAAAAAGATAAATCAGGTGGAAACCACCGGAGAAATTACAGAAACTTCGGTATTTAGTTGTTAGTTACAGAAAATTATTGGGATGAAAATTTGTCAATTTTGATTCATTTCCAACAGATCTATTGCGTTTGAGTCTACGGGATTGTGTCTGCAGGATAGATGGGTAAGCATAAATCGAAGACAAAGAAAAGGAGCTCATGTACAAACTTAACAAATAAACTAGATATTGCCCATGAAGCAGTTTTATTGGTGTGTCGTGTCTTTGGTTTTCCACCTTCTGAATTTGTGTTCTCGTTTATGCATCGTCTCTGAATTTCGATGTCTTCTTGTGCTTTGTTTCCTAGGTATGCTACTGTCGTTGTTTTCTAATAACAAGATGTAATAATTTATGAAAAAAAAATCATGATAAATTTGTAATTGTGTAATGGTGTTCGATATCACTATCCAAACATAAAATACGAGTTTGTAAAAATCGTACCAAGAAATTAGCCGATTCTAAAGAAAAGGGTCTAAATATTACCATCTTCGAAAATAACCACCAAGGGTGTTTTCTATTTATTGAAGATGCAGTTTGCAGTAATAAATTATTGTATAAAATGGATGCAAACAGGAAAGTGCAGACAAACATGCTCTAAATATGTTTGAAGATAATATTACCATGATCACCAACAAAATTAATTTATTTCTTTTAAAGGTAATGCTGATTAGACTTCCTAGGCCGTCTGTAAAAAGATAGTCGAAATGGATAGAGGTGGGTGAAAAATGTAATTCTACCTGTTGAGGAGGCTTCAAACAACGTTTTTATTTGAAGATATATATAATGTCGATGTTAAACAAAACAAATTGACCAATTCAATTCCATGTACTAACTGCGACGAAACGTGCACCTCTCATTGCAGATTTTGTCTTTTCAGTTAAGCACAGGGCTTTATCAAAAAGTACAAAATAGAACCGTAATGATAACAGCAGGTGTCTTGACGATATCCTTGCTTTTGACATCTCCAGTTTTTAGACTATATCGACATTTATCCACAAGAACGGAAATTGATTAAAGCAAACAGTAATTCTCAATATCCCCCTTTATTGATCTACCAATCATTATTGATTAAAAAAATTATAGGATAAAAGCGATGACTCGAATTTACGTTTTATCGACTTCGACGTTCCCTAGTCCCGTGACAGGGGTGAAAGTATCTCAACAATTCACTATCGTTCCCTCTACTCTTGTCGACTTAAATGAACGTTCCATTACAATCACTTCCAAACTTTAACAACAGGATTACAGACTTTATAAATTATACAATAAATTTTAGAAGTTTTATTGAACATTGATATCGAAATATGGCGTTACTTGAAAACAGCTTTTTACTACGTAGTTTCTCATCCTCGTTTTTACGGAAATATTGTTTAAAATGCCAGAAACTGATCAAAAATGCAAAAATGATGGGACTTAATTTTCCTTCTTTGCACAAAAGGGGATATTGACAGGATATTCTGCATGAATCCGTTCAATTGGCTTAGCGTCCCGATGACCTGAAGATTTTAAACGTATGCTGGCCTGTTAATGATACTGTTTTACATGCGAGCTAGCAGACATTTAAAAGGCAAGCACCCCTTGTCCATCTTTCCAAATAACGTTTTGTCTCTTTCTTTTTTCAAGTAGAGTTTCTGCCTTTAAAAGGTTTTATTCGAATGTTTATTTTACACAAGGGTAAACGGATGGAGGAAGGCCATCTTCGCTAGCCAAAGGTTACGATCCGCTCCACTCCTCTCTGCACCCTTGGCAGATCAAGCCACATTTTTGGAGACACAAGCTTAAAATTATCTCCCTTTGAAGTGAGATTTTCAATATGATTTATTGTCCAAATTAAAGATCATTATGTATCTAATAATGCCAAAATTAAAAAAAAATATATTTAATTCAAGGAAAACGAATCCTCAAAAGTAAAGAAACATTACAAATTCTCGAATGTTTGCAAAATTGAGAAATCAATACACACTTTATTTTAAGTTTTATTGTCATTTTATATATTAAGAATATGAATTTAAGTAACCTGATTGGATGCAGCCAAGTCCAACTGCAACCAATCAAATCCGTGGATTTGAGGCTTCAGAAATCCAGCTTGATCTGCCAAGGGTGAAGAGGAGAGGAGCGGTTCGTAACCCTTGGCTAGCGAAGATGGAGGAAGGGCAGGTTTTGGTACCCTAAAACCGGTATGTACTGGTATATTTATATTTGTCATCCTGTCACGAGTTCTTTCCGTTGTTTACGTTTGACCTTTCAGTTTCTTTCAATGATGTTTTGTGTGCTTGTTGCCTGCGATTTAAATTTTTAATCATTGTAGGCATTCCTGTTATCTTTACGTTTTAATAAACCGGACTAATACAGAGAAAATAAACAATACCATTTAATAAAATCGGCGAAAGAAGTACCTTTGCAAGATATCTTGTATTAAACAGAAGTCTTCAAAAGCCAAACTGAATTAATAACTAACAGTAAAATGTAATCATTAACTGCGAAACTGCAGCCTTTTTCACAAAAAATCTTATGATAAAAATTAGTCGTAATTAAGTCTTTAACATTTCATATTGACTTACGATTAAAATTTATCGTAAGATTTTTTGTGAAATGGGCTGCAGGATAGTAACATGGTTGATCGTTTCGAAAGCAACAGCAACTGAGTATACATGTTCTTGAATCTAAAATAACTAGAAAGTCTACAGAATAATTATGAGATTAATGATTCTTTTGATAAATTTTAGTATTTGAGTAATATACTTTTTGATTAATTATTACGAATAAGTAATATACAAATTGAAAGCTAGCTTATTTTAATTTACAAAACACAAAAATACCAAAGTTGTAAAATGACCAGTAAATTTTATAATGTACACGTAATTCAAGGGTTAACTTCTGATCAACAGCAAGATTAGAATTTAGATACAAACAGTAAATTTTTATAAACGCAAGGTAAATTTTACATGTCAGACAAGTCTGACTATTGAACTGGTGAAAGATAGCAGTTATTCAATCGAATAACCAAACACCAAATAGAGCGAACGGGTCAGAGACTCGTCGTTGTTGAATGCTTCGTGGTGACTTCAAGATGAAGAACAACAATAAAAGCGTTGTTGCAGTGCTTGGAACCACCATTTTCTTGTAGAGACTTTGTCTAACGTGCATTTAATCCATTTATGATCAAACATTGATATACAACCTCCGTTTAAGAAGCCCAACAAACACCAATGGCTTACTAAAAAACTTCGGATAAGAACTAATACAGTATATATTCGCATGTGTTTAATCTTTAAGTGGTAACGTTAGATTAACAAGCAAAGTTATACATGTTTTACGCTTAAACTTTTCCGATCTAAAATGATACACCTTTATAATATATCTTTACCATTATTGGTAACAAATGTAAAAATTCCATTTGTAGTTTTGTTTTATTCCAAACAGTATTAAACATATACTAAATGATATTGAAATTGTCTTATTTTGTATCTTTATCGGAAATGCAGTTTTCGGTTGATATTATAAAATATAAATGTGACAATAATGAACGTTCCGTTGACTATCAAAAACACATAAAAGACATTTTCATGCAAAGTAATATTTTTCTTAATATCATTCGAAAACTGCAATTCTGTATTCTTTTATCGACAGCAAAATAACTAATGAGGATAAATGTAGATGGAAGAAGAAACATCAGCACAAGGGAAACAAATCAGTCAGTATTATCTCACTTAAACAAATTTGATTATCTTCCTTATGCCATTAAATTATTATTGAATGTATCACTATTGATCATATCAAAATTTCCATTATCCAACGTTAAAAAAGGTGAAGTCCGTGTCAAGACAAGTGCTGCATACAGTCCGCCAAAATGGCAGTCAAAAGCAGAAAAAAATCACAGATGGAATAAAAATTCCCACCAAATGCTGGATTAACCAAAACAGGATTCATGCCTTTTTTTAAAAAAATGTATGACCTTGGTTGTAAAATGGTTACTCCATTTGTGTAAAAAAATGTTTAAGCGATCGAAAAATGTCCTTATCATAAAAACTGTAAAAAACAGCTTCTTGAATATCGTGCAAAATTCTATGTTGATTACTCGATAAGACTGTGACAACAGCGAAAGGGAAGATGTTAATTATAAGGTATATATCAGAATTGTCGGTATACCGAAAAGTTCTATTACATTAAAAAGTCCAAAAAAATTATATGTTTTGATTGTCTTAAAATAATTTTTAAAAATCGGCAATGTAACCACTAGAATTCATAGATTTGTTGCAAGACCCCCATGATACTCTTTATCAAAACACTTTGCTTCATCTGCTACTTTCTCCACAAAAACCGTTTTTAAAGTCAGAAGCAGACAACAAGAGGTTGTATCGTGTGTAACCATGAAAATGGAATACAGGAGAGAAATAATGCTCCCTATATATAAATGGATAATATATTTACGATTAGGTGAGCTGGAAAGGTAGTAATGTCTATTTTTGAATGACAACAGTGATGAACAACATCTTTTAAAGGTATCGATACCGGAGCCGTAGAGGTATGTGTTCGAATTCACTTCAACACCAGTCCTACTGGATTTTCTGATATCTATTTTATTCATCACTGTTTGCATCGGAGATATACATTTCTACCATTGCAGCTCACCTTACGATACATAGAAAAAGGAAGGGAAACGGGGAATGTGTAAAAGAGACAACGACCCAAAGGGGAGTAATAACAAAGTAATGTATTTTTCAAATTGAATGCAGTAATGTGCCTTTCAACATTTAAAAATTCCAAAAGTCTTTTTGAGTTTGTCGTAATCATGTTATTAATGTCTGCTAATGAAGATGCAAAGTAGAGTTTGTATCAACTTTAAATTTCTAAAACTTTTTATTTGCTCATCTGCCCTGGAAATTTTGTTAAAACCTAAGGAGTATCCCCCTCTTGCATAGCTCTGTCCTTAGCCGATTTTGGCTTTCCTATTTAGATCTTATTGATAATTTGTTCTCTACCAGCTTGTACACATATTTCCAATTGTTTTGATTTGATCTGCACTGAGGAGACATAAGTTGTCGAAATGCACACATGCAGAACCTAAAATCACACTAACCTCGGTTAGTATGTTATTTGTTACCACTGGGCCGATGCCATTGCTGGTGGACTGTAAGGATCCGAGGGTATCCACGAACCCAGTAGCCAATACTTCGATGCTGGCCCGAAAACCGATTTTAATTGAAAATTTGCAATATCTAAATTTAAGAAAATTTTGTTAAAACCTGGAGAGTATCTCCCTCTTGCATAACTCTGTCCTAAGCTGATTTAGATCTTATTGGTAATTTGTTCTCTATCAGCTTTTACATAAATTTCGGTTCATGTATTTCCAAATGTTTTGATTTAATCTGCACTGATGAGACACAAGTTGTCGAAATGCGCATATGCAGAACCTAAATCGCAATAACCTCGGTATTTTGTTATTTGTAAACAGCTTATACTAGTAAATTACCGTTTTTATTATTGTCCTGCCTATGGAAATTTCACTCAGAATATTTTTTTTTTTCAAATCAATAAATTGATTTTCATTTATTGATTGAACGGGGGTATATATATCTCCACAAAAGGTAATGTACGTGTATGATTTAAGAAAAGAACAACACTGCATTACCTGATAAACAACAACTNCCCCCCCCCCCCCCCCCCCCCCCTTGAAATCTTGAAATGTCTACTTGTTTTAAATCAGTGGTAATTGTTCGTTAAGGGCCGTGTTGATTGTTACATGTCATTCATATAAAAAAATCACTAAAATATTTCATGCACTTTCGGTAAAACGTTTTTATTGGTCATACAACAAATCATATATAGCACCGCCTTACTAATTAAAATATTTATTGAACTCAAAACGATGCGCGTTTTTCGTTCAACAAATATTTCAATTCGTAAGAGTGGTGCTATATATTATAACTTACTTAAACAAGATCTGTACTCATGTAAGAATTGTGATGTCGTTACCGTAAATAAGTTAGATTCAATGAAAAACTAATTAAGGCGTCTTCTTTACAGATTTTTTAAGTAAAGTCAGTAAACCCCGGCTGTCACATACGTTTTATCTCCCTTTGAACAGTTTCATGATGGTATGTCCAGCCTAGCCGTCTTTGCTTGGAAAAATAAAGCTGAGCCTTTGATTTCTATTTCTGTGCTTTGTATCTGTCTATTGTCATTGTTTTCTGTGTCTAACGTCATTGTTTTCTGTGTTCTCGTTTTGGCCATGTTTTTGGACTTCGATTTTTGTAAATTTCACTCCTTTGTTCCTTTGGTATTCTACTGCCGTTGTGTATTATTCCAAGAAAAGTTTTAATTTTAACTTCTTAGCTGATATTGGCACTTTGTGGTAATTCGTCACGGTCAGCCATTCATATGTTCTGAAATATGAAACATGAATTACTGTAATTTTCGATACTTGAATGATGGAAAAGTGTTGTGTTGTACTATGGTCAGGAACCCGTGTGAATATCGTGCCTATTTTATTGTTTTAAGCAAACTTTAGTAGTAGTGATTTTAAAGTTTTTCTTTTAACAATATAAAACTAAATAAGTCCAAAAAAATGAAGATTAGGGTAGACAAAGCAACAAAAGAGAGTTCTCGTTTTGGCCATGTTTTTGGACTTCGATTTTTGTAAATTTCACTCCTTTGTTCCTTTGGTATTCTACTGCCGTTGTGTATTATTCCAAGAAAAGTTTTAATTTTAACTTCTTAGCTGATATTGGCACTTTGTGGTAATTCGTCACGGTCAGCCATTCATATGTTCTGAAATATGAGACATGAATTACTGTAATTTTCGATACTTGAATGATGGAAAAGTGTTGTGTTGTACTATGGTCAGGAACCCGTGTGAATATCGTGCCTATTTTGTTGTTTTAAGCAAACTTTAGTAGTAGTGATTTTAAAGTTTTTCTTTTAATAATATAAAACTAAATAAGTCCAAAAAAATGAAGATTAGGGTAGACAAAGCAACAAAAGAGAGTAGACACAAGCTATTGCAACGTAAGAGTTCATGTCCTTTTCATACTCATTCATTCGATGAGTGCTCTGTGGTTGTTTAAATGCTGTGATTGTCTTCCGTTAGTCTTTTTATCGTTGACAGCCCTCATTCATAGATATTGTAGAGCATTGATGTAGCGTTGCTTGACAATTAGCTATGAATTTCACTCAAACCGGTGCTAAGGGCCGTCTTGAACTAACTAGGAAGTATGTTGAAGGTCTCATGGTGACTTCAAGATGAAGATAAAAAATAAAAGTGTTATTCCATTGCTTTGTTTACCATGTGTTTGTAGAGACTATGTCTCATTTACTGTCGACGCCACTGCTGGTGGACCAGAGGTCCCCGAGGGTATTCACCAGCCAGACTTGTCTGACACGAAAAGTTTACCTTGCTTTTTGTAGAAATTTATTGTTTTTATCAAATTCTAATTATAACCTCCTAAAAATACTAAGGCTTCATTCCATGTATGGCACCCGGTGGATGTCCTCGTTACTGGATTTGGCTTCATATTTCGTTTTTTTTATGCGTACTCCTTTTTCACTACTTTCGGAGTATGGCTTTCCATAATATTTGATTCTAATGCTACTCCTTGAAACACGTGTAAAGCATAACGAAATCTATCATAATTTTGCAACTTTGGTATTTATGTATTGTTTTACTCCACATTCTTTCATTGCTTATAATCATTAATTGTTTATAATACTATTTTAAAATAGGAGAGCAAGCGCAGAATGATTTAATTATCCTGGCACTTTTGAATAAAAGTTTGGCGATATTGTTGTTTGCCTCGGCCGTTTTTTTTTCCTCGAATTTTCAGATTTTTCGAATGAATAGGTTTAATCTAATTATAGAATTGTTCCATTCTGTCATACCTAAGTTACTGTGTATGGCAATTTCGACAAATAATGTCTGTTCAGTGCAGATCAAATCAAACATTTTGAAATCCTTAACTGAAATTTGTTTAAAACCTGATACAGAACAAATTACCTAAAGGATCCATATAAAAAGGCAAAATTAGCTAATGACATAACTATACAATAGGGAGAGACTCCTTAGTTTTAAACAAAATTTTCTTAAATTTAGGTATTGCAAGTTTCAAAATAGTATTGATTTTCGGGGAGCACCGAAGCACTGGCTACTGAGTTGGTGAATACCCTCAGGAAGTAACAGTCCATTAGAATAGGCATCAACCAATTAATAATAAATAACAAATTACCGTGAATTTTCTGTATATCGCAATTTCGACAACTTATGTCTCTTAAATTCAGATCCATTCAAACATTTGGAAAATGTGTGTAAAACCTGATAAAGAGCAAATAACCAATAAAGGGTCCAAATAGATTGCGTAGTCAAAAATAGTTTGTAACAATTATTCTTTGAAATCGGGAGATGACTCCTGTCCAATGGTATTAGGTACAATTAAAAACAAGAGTTGAGTAGTTGAACATCTTGGACAAAAACCCTAATTCCTGAGGGAGGGGCTTTACTGATTCGCCTCATAAAGCTTTGTCCTTTGATTACCTAGGTAAGGTAATTCCCGTTTCGACGGTTTATTTCACGGGATTTAAAACATAACAGAACTATTCCTTTTCTCCATGCACTTTAGCAATAAAAATAAAAGTTTTGTAAACCAGGACAATTAAGCATTTTAACATTTTTTTGTGAATTTGTCGCTTGTCTTTCAATACGGGACTTTTGAGTCAAACCAGATTAAAGTTCTGATACTATACGAAAAAAATCAATACATCAATACATCCTTAGCTAGCTGTCAGTAACTGCGAGCATTTGTCTGGACAGTACCTGTGTGTATTGTCTTCATGTTTTATGTCCTTCATTGTTAGGGTACTCGTCTTGATAAGTTGAACTTTTTTCTAGTTTTATTTCTACTGTGTGTCTTTTTTGTGTAATTATTGTTTAGCCAATCACCACACATGGG
>MJUU01012455.1:15445-28892 GCA_002080025.1 Modiolus philippinarum | reverse complement strand
TCCTTCGGTCAGGCAGTTTTTGATATGTCTGATGTCCGCATCCGCATTTTGGCATATATCTCTGCAACTATGCATGGTAGTGTCATCAAACTTTGTATGCAGGTGCATCTTTGGCTAGCTCACAGCCTCCCAAGAAAATTGGGTCTCTCTGAGACAAGTTCAGATCTCAATCACTATACATGGTAGGATCATGTAACCTTGCATATATGCTTGCAACTCTGATGGTAGGTCAGCATCCAGGCAAGATTAGGTCACTTTGACCTATATTTTACGCTTGATTGATTTACATTCAAGTTTTCAGATGAGTTCAGATCTCAGTCACTATATATGGTAGGATCATGTAACCTTGCACATGCATACATCTCTGATGGTAGGTCAGCACCTAGGCAAAATTAGGTCACTTTGACCTATATTTTACGCTTGATTGATTTACATTCAAGTGTATGGATGAGTTCAGATCTCGGTCACTATACATGGTAGGATCATGTAACCTGGCATATGCATATAACTCTGGTTTTGACAGTACAGGTTCAGGGCTATCAGTAATCCCTTTTAGGATTCAAGGCAAGAGATGTTGATTTATATTGTCTGCTTCCGAAATCTCCTATCAATGATGTATATACATCCTAGCCAAAATCAAGCATGTATAGTTCTATTAGGGAAATTTTTAGTTCGCCTCAAAGAAGTTGAGAAAGACTATTAGAGTACCCCCGACGTCCATGTCCGCATTCATATCTTCGTCCGCATCCGCATTTAGGTATATATCTTGGTAACTATGAAGGGTAGGGTCATCAAACTTTGTGTACAGATGAATCTTGGGCTATCTCTCAGCCTCCAAGAAAATTAGGTCTCTTTGACCTATATTTTCCACTTGACTGGCTTTCATTTATATTTAGGTCCAAGTTGATATCTCAGTAACTGTACATGGTAGGATTATCTAACCTTGCATGTGCATGCATCTTTGGCGGTAAGTCAGCTTCCAGGCAAAATTAGGTCACTTTGACCTATATTTTCCGCATGATCGACTAACATTCAAGTTTACATCCGAGTTCAGATCTAAGTAACTGTACATAGTAGGATCATCTAATTTTGCTTGTGCATGCATCTTTGACAGTAGGTCAGCATTCAGGCAAAATTAGGTCACTTTGACCTATATTTTCTGCATGATCGACTTACATTCAAGTTTACGTCCGAGTTCAGTAAGTTCTGAACTAAAATTTCAGGTCTAAATCCGTACTTGGTTTTTGTCTCGCCTACGACGTCACGGAAGGGAGACATAACGATCCAAATTCTGTCGTCGGCGACGGCGTCAACAATTGCACAAGTTTTTCATAGGTTGAATAGTCATTTAATCTGTATAGAATTGTGTCAAATTGGACAGAAGCTAGATAATGGTCAGAAAATTACCTGTAGCTACAAAAATTGGAAAATTTTTTTTTTTTTTCCGTATTTTTTCCCTATTTGGTGAATAAAGTTATTAAATCTTATTGGAATATCATAAAAACTGGTCAGAAGCTAGAAAATGTTCTGAAAATTACCTCCAGATGAAAATTTTGAAATTTATTTTTTTCATTTTTCCGTATTTGGACTTGGTTTTTTTTTTTGCAAAAAAAATTGAATGTTAACCCACAGATTAAAGTTTTTTAGAAGTTGAATAAAGTTATTTAATATTATTGGAATTTATTGAAAAGTGGTCAAAACTTAGATGATGGTCAGAAAATTATCTCCAGCTGAAAAAATTAGAAATTTTTTGGGGGTTTCTCATATTTTTTGCGTATTTGGACTTAGTTTTTTGCTAAAGATTTCAATGTTAATCCACAAATAAAAGTTCTTAAGAAGTGCATTAAGTGTTTGTGTCTTAACAGAATTTCATTAAAATTGGACATTGCTGCATGCTGTGTGCAGATATGGAACAAGCTGTTGGAATTTTCATTGTGCTTCCAACTTCGGCAAATTTCCTGAAAATATCAAAGACCGATAATTTTTGAAATGTTTGCATATAATTTTGAAAATAAGGCAATTCTTTGTTGCCAAGCACATACTTGCCTACCCTTACGATTTTGGCGTAAGGCTTACTTTTTTCAAAGTCATCTTACGCCCTTACGATGGTGTACAATTTCCTTACGATTTGGTCAATTTGCGGAAAATTTTCCGTTCCGGTCCGTCATTTCATTGCGGTTTTGTTAAATATTGTTGAAATTGGCATTTCCGGTAATAAAAAGAATGTAAAAACGATCTTCAAAACAAGAATTCTAGGTTTCCATCTGAGGAAAAAAGCATTCTTGGTGTGAGTATTATGTAACAACATAATGTGCCTTTCACTGATGAGTGTAGTTGCTGTGTTGAAACACGTTTTTTAGCTCACCTGGCCAAAGGCCATGTGAGCTTTTGCCATCACTCTGCGTCCATCGTCCGTCCATCGTCTGTCCGTCCGTCCGTCCGTCCGTTAACTTTTATTCAAAGATCTTTTCCTGTGAAACTACTGGGCCAATAGTAACCAAACTTGGCCTGAATCATCACCAGGGTATGCTCTTTCAAGTTTGTGATTTTTATGTCCGTAGACCAAATAACATGGCTGCTGTTACTAAAAATAGAACATAGGGGTAAATTGCTGTTTTTTTTGCAAATAACTCGAAAACCATTACAGATATCAAAATTCTGACACAGTAAAAATGATCAGCATGATGAGATCTACCTGCCCTGCAATTTTGGAGAATATCCGTATACCCGTCTTGGAGTTATTGCCCCTTTTCCGTAAAATTTTCAGTTTTTAGTTACTTCTGGTCTTATATATTGAAATTGATTGAAGATAGAAGTGAAATTTGTATAACAAAAATGGTCAGCATAATAAGATCTACACGTTCTGCAATTTTGAAGAAAATCTGACAACCCACATAGGAGTTAATGCCAGTTTTTCTTTGAATTTTTACAATTTTTGAACGTTTTTACTTTTATTTCAAAAACTGTTTGAGATAAAGGTTAAATGTGAATTGCAAAAGTGTAGAGGTTTTCCAGAACTACAATTTCTACATATGTCCAGCAGGTTCGCATCTCATCCAAGATGGCCACCAGTGGGGAAGATAGTTTAACATAGGACCATATGGGAAATGCATTCAAAGAGCTTCTCCTCTGAACCCACTGAGCCAATTGGAACCAAACTTGGTTACAATAGTCTTTAGATGTTTTCCTTCAAAGTTTGTGATTTTTATGTTCATACCTTATTCAAGGTGGCCGCCAGCAGGGAACATAGTTTAACATAGGGACCTTATGGGAAATGCATCCAAAGATCTTCTCCTCTGAAACTACCAAGCCAAATTGAACCAAACTTGGTTACAATAGTCTTTGGGTGGCCCCCTATATAGTTTGTGATTTTTACCTCATCCAAGCTGGCCACCAGCGTGGAACATACTTTAACATAGGGACTCTATGGGAAATGCATTCAAATGTCTTCTCCTCTGAACCTACTGAGCCAATTGGAACCAAACTTGGTTACAACTGTCTTTGGGTGATCCTTCCAAAGTTTGTGATTAGTTCGCCTCAACGAAGTTGAGGGGGACTATTGGAGTACCCCCGGCGTCCTCGTCCGCTTCCGCATTTTGTGTATATCTTAGTAACTATGCAGTGTAGGGTCATCAAACTTTGCACGCATGTGCAACTTGGGTTAACTCACAGCCTCCAAGAAAATTAGGTTTCTCTGACCTAAATTTTCCGCTTGAGTGGCTTGCATTCAAATTTACATTTTAGTTCATATCTCAGTTACTATACATAGTACAATAATCTAACTGTGCATATGCATGCATCTCTGATGGTAGGTCAGCATCCAGGCAGAATTAGGTCACTTTGACCTATATTTTCCGCTTGAGCGACTTAACATTCAAGTTTACGTCCGAGTACAGATCTCAGTCACTGTACATGGTAGAATCATCTAACCTTGCATGTGCATGCATCTCTGATGGTAGGTCAGCATCCAGGCAAAATTTGGTCACTTTGACCTCCATTTTCTGCTTTAGTGACTTTATTCAAGTTCATGTCAGGGATCAGATATGGTAGGATCATCTTGCATGTGCATGTGCATGCATCTGTGATGGTAGCTCAGCATCCAGACAAAATTAGGTCACTTTAACCTACTTTTTACTCATGAATGACTTACATTAATGTATAAATCCAAGTTCATAGCTCAGTAAGTGCACATTGTTGGTTCAGGTAACCTTGCTAATGCATGCAATTTTGATAGTATGTCGGCATCCAGGCAAAATTTGGTTGCTGCGACAAAGTGCCACAACGAGGCGAACTTTGTAATCGCTGATTACCTATGTTTTTGTCTCGCCTGCGACGAAAGTCGCTGAAAGCGAGACATAGGTATAGCAATCCGGAGGCGGCGACGGCTTAAACTTTTTTCTAAAACCTTCATAACTTTTCAAGGGTAATACATACAAACATCATCTTTGGTCCACAGCACCACCAAGTGATGACCTTTCCAGCAGCATATATTTTGGATGACCTTGACCTTGTTTTCATGGTTCAATAAGCACATAAACATTGCGACATAGTTTCACATTCAAGTCCTTTTCTCAGGAACTATAATACCTAGACTTTGGTCTATAGTGAGATATATATGGGTACACGGCAGTCTGACACCTGTCGTGTTTCCTTGACCTCAATTGCATGGTTCAGTGAACTTAGAAAATCTGCGACAAAGTTTCACATTCAAGTTGATTTCTCTGGATATGTAATACATAGAACCATAATATTAAGTGTATTGATGTATCTTAGTAGGTGCATGCCAGTCTGCCACTTGTCATTTGACCCTGACCTCATTTGCACGGTTCAGTGACTTTGTAAATTTTGCGACATAGTTTTACATTCAAATAAATTTCTGAGGCACTGTAATATATAGACATACTATATTTTGTCTATTGCTACATCTACTTGGGTGCTTGCCAGTCTGACACCTGTCATGTAGCCTTGACCTCAATTTTATGGTTCATTGACTTTGATCACTTTTCTACTAGAATACTTATTTCTCTGTAACTAGAACACCTAGATTCATCATATTTGATATATTGCTACATCTAGGTGGGTGCATGCCAGTCTGACACCTGTCATGTATCCTTGACCTCAATTTCATGGCTCATTGACTCTGAACATTTCTTTACTGTAACACTTATTTCTCTGTAGATCATCATATTTGGTCTGTTGCTACATCCAGGTTGGTGCATGTCAGTCTGGTACATGTCATGTAGCCTTGACTTCAATTTCATGGTTCATTGACTTTGATCATTTCTCACCAACTGGAACAGCAACAGACGTCATATTTGTTCTTTTGTTACATCTAGGTGTGCTCATGCCAGTCTGGCGCCTGTCATGTAGCCATGACTAATTATTTTGGTAAATATATGCATATACAGGCGAGACATTTCTGTGTCTACACTTGTTTAGTTTGTACCTCATCCAAGAATGAAAATGTAACATCTGCTGAACTGATTTATAGTATGAATGGGTTGTCTATAGGCGACAATGAATAAAACCAGTGACCAGGTGAGCGATACAGGCTCATGTGAGCCTCTAGTCTACATTAAAAAGTGACTTACTATTTTTCATCTCAGATTACGATTTTTGATCAAGTAACTTACTATTTTTGACCAAGAGGGATAGGCAAGTCTGCAAGCATAATTTTGAATGCATAAGAAATAAAAAACAGGGTTCCAACATTGGTAAATTTCCTGGAACTGTCCAAGACATGCAATTTTTTGAAATTCTTCTTAGCAACCATGGTTTTTGAGTGAAGTTGAAATAAACAAAACATTTTAATGAATAAAATTGCAAAAATTTTTGATTCCAATTTTTGGTTAATTTCTTGGAACTCTCATAGACCAATTAATTTTTGGAATTCACTTAGCAACCATACTTTTTTTTAAATATATTGATGAAAACAGTAATTTTCAATAATGGAATTCAAAAATATTTGATTCCAATTTTGGTAAATTTCCTGAAATTCTTCAAGACATGCAATTTTTTGAAATTCTTCTTAGCACCCATGGTTTGTGAGTGAATTTGAAATAAACAAACATTTTAATGAATATAATTGCAAAAATTTGTTATTCCAATATTTGGTAAATTTCCTGGAACTCTCTTAGATCAATTAATTTTTTGGAAATCTACCTAGCAACCATACCTTTTTAAAAATATATTGATGAAAACAGTAATTTTCAATAATGGAATTGCAAAAATTTTAATGCCCCTGCCGCTAGGCGGTCGGGGGCATTAAGGTTTACCCTGATCCGTACGTCCGTCCGTACGTCCGTACGTACGTCCGTACGTCCATACGGCCATCTTTTTGGTTTCCGGATGATAACTTGAGTATCCTGCATCGGATCAAAACCAAACTTGGTCACATGCTTACTTATCACCCAAGACAGAACCCTATCGATTTCCAGGTTGGTACGCCCAAGGTCAAGGTCACAGTTGCTAAAAATAGACTAAAATTTCAATAAAATTTTGGTTTCCGGATGATAACTTGAGTATCCTGCATGGGATCAAAACCAAACTTGGTCACATGCTTACTTATCACCCAAGACAGAACCCTATTGATTTCCAGGTTGGTACCCCCAAGGTCAAGGTCACAGTTGCTAAAAATAGACTAAAATTTCAATGAAATTTTGGTTTCCGGATGATAACTTGAGTATACTACATAGGATCAAAACCGAACTTGGTCACATGCTTACTTATCACCGAGACATAATCCCATAGATTTTAGCGTTGATACCACCAAGGTCAAGGTCACAGTTGCTAAAAATAGATTAGTATTACATATAAGACTGTTTCTCAGATTATTTGTTGGAACTACACATTATATCAAAACCAAACCAGTTCCAGTGCCTATTTATCACAGGAGAAAGATCCTTTCTAATAATATTTGATAAATATATATTGTATATAGTTATGCCTTTAATAATTTATGGGTTTCGATTGCAAGGAGGCGGGGGCATCCGTGTCCCATGGAGACATTCTTCCATTTTTTATTCCAACATCAGTAAATTTCCTGAAACTGTCCAAGACATGCAATTTTTTGAAATTCTTCTTAGCAACCATGGTTTTTGAGTAAATTTGAAATAAATAAACATTTAATGAATAAAATTGAAAAAAGTTTTGATTCCAATTTTTGGTAAATTTCCTGAAATTTTCAAGATCTGTTAATTTTTGGAACTTTGCCTAGCAACCACACCATTTTAAATACATTTTGGTTGAAAAGAAGTCATTTTCAATACCTAAATTGCAAAAATATTTGATTCCAATTTTGGTAAATTCCTGAAACTCTTAAACACCAATTATTTTTTGGAATACAGAAAGTATATAAACGCTAGTATTGTCCTGATTATAATGATACCTTACTGAGCAGGCGAGACATATGGTTCCGTGGAACTTTTAGGAATTTTTATTGTTTACGCTTCGTGGTCATAATGTTCCAAGATCAAAAACTCATAAGTACTGACACTTTATTTACAGACAAACATTTTGAGCTTGCATTTAATTGAAGTACAGCTTATGTTTTGTGTAAATATTCATGGCAGAACAGCCAAAATCAAGTAAACTCCGTCTTCTGTTTGTCTTACAAATTGCAAATGGCGACTTCCGGTTCTATGAAATTCAGAAACGGATCGGAATAAAACCTTTCTGGATGTTGTATCCTTACACTTTCTGCAGGCCAATCTGAAAATTTTCAGTGCACATTTCTTTCAAATTGTGCAGCTGAAAGGTAGAAACTAGAATATTTAAACATGATAAGATGAAAATAGCTATGCTTCTGGTGTTATCATAAACTTTTTCATAATTAAAAAAAAAATGCAAGTCAAATAAATGAATGTGTCAGGTGACAAAAACATTAACATTGATTCAATTGATTTTCATGATTATACAATTTTACAAAATCCCAAATATACATTAAAATTCCATTTAAAAATCTCCAAGAAAAATCCCTGGAAAACTCTTCAGACCGTTTCAGTGATCAAAAAAAAAAAAAAAAGAAAAATAAAAAAAAAACAAGGAACGACAACAAAAATCTGAAGAACATCGTCCAGAGAGGAAGCTAAATACAAATTACATTTCATTTGTCTCTACTGAAATATATTGTTTTGTATTTTGGTGATGATGATGAGGAATGTGTGGATGAGGAAGCAAACTTACAAGAAGTTTTTCTCGGGAGATGCATCTAACAAAACATTGAAAACCAATTATATTATGTTTCCTTGTATTTACTTCTTCTGTTAGGTTTGAAATTTTTGTGTTGCTGAAAAATATTCGGTCTGGTAAATATTTGTTCGGTCTGGTAAATCCATCATGGTTACCAGACCAAATATCCTGAAAAAGAAATTTGAATTTCGCCATCACTGTTGACTTATATTCAAGTTTATGTCCAAGTTCAGATCGAAGTAACTGTACATGGTAGGATCATCTAACCTTGCATGAGCATGCATCTTTGGCGGTAGGACAGCATCCAGGCAAAATTAGGTCACTATGACCTATATTTTCCGCATGATTGACGTACATTCAAGTTTATGTCCGAGTTCAGATTTAAGTAACTGTACATGGTACCATCATCTAACCTTGCATGTGCATGCATCTTTGGCGGTAGGACAGCATCCAGGCAAAATTAGGTCACTATGACCTATATTTTCCGCATGATTGACATACATTCAAGTTTATGTCCGATTTCAGATTTAAGTAACTGTACATTGTACCATCTTCTAACCTTGCATGTGCATGCATCTTTGGGGGTAGGTCAGCATTCAGGCAAAATAATGTCACTTTGACCTATATTTTCCGCATGAGTGACTTGCATTCAAGTTTACTTCCTAGTTCAGATCTAAGTAACTGTAAATGGTAGGATCATCTAACCTTGCATGTGCATGCATCTATGGGGGTAGGTTAGCATCCAGGCAAAATAATGTCACTTTGACCTATATTTCCCGTATGAGTTACTTGCATTCAAGTTGACTTCCGAGCTCAGATCTAAGTAACTAAATGGTAGGATCATCTAACATTGCATGTGCATGCATCTATGGGGGTAGGTTAGCATCCAGGCAAAATAATGTCACTTTGACCTATATTTTCCGCATGATCTCCTTGAATTCAAGTTTACTTTCGAGCTCAGATCTAAGTAACTACATTGTATGATCATCTAACCTTGCATGCGCACGCATCTTTGGCGGTAGGTCAGCATCCAGCCAAAATTAGATCACTTTGACCTATATTTTCCACATGATTGAATTACATTCAAGTTTATGTCCGAATTCAGGTCTTGGTTACTGTACATGGTAGGATCATCTAGCCTTTGTATACATGCATTAGGGATGGTAAATGAGCACCCTGGCCAAATTGGGTTTCTGTGTCCATGTACCATAAGGAGGCGAACTTTGTAATCGTTGATTACCTATGTTTTTCAGATACCTCAATATCGTTCTGGTTAAAATAACATTTGAAGTTGAAGTACAATATTGGCGATTGTTGAATCAAAGAAGGACATATTTTCCCTCAAGAATCCATAAATATATTGATTGGACCTGCCTGGTATGGAAGTTACAACTCCTTCTTTCCTATTTTCACTCTTTTATGCCATCTTGTTTTTAAGATGGTTTGATCATGTGATCGATATTTTTAGACAGAACTTGCTATAGTCTATTTCGGGATTAATTTTTCTCTATACCCTTTAAAGTATAACATGCCAAAAATTTACCAGAAAAAAGTCTATAGCACGTTCTATTGATCACATGATCAAATTTCTGAAAAGCAAAAGTAATATGTTTCAATCTTGAAAAGGAAGCATCTGAACGATTTCAGTACCGAATGTAACGATCGTTGTGGGAATTAATTAAAACAGTTATGCGCCAATGGGCCTGATAGTTTAGACTCTCAATGTGCCATTTTCGTTGTCAATGTGACTATGGAGCATGGTGCATAACCTTCCCAATCATTATCCCACTGCAACAAGGAGTGGGGACATAGAAATGCTGAGTGCCACACTTTTTTGCGAAAGCGCTCTCATGCCTACAAATTTTGACATATTTTCCTGAAATTGATACCAAATGTTTAAACTACTAATACCTTGGTCAAGTTCAAAATCAGCATTAGTTGTAAATTTTTTGGTGGGAGTTATGGGACTTTTACCACAATAATGACTCTGTTTTGTGCGAAAATTGACCTTGTAAGCGCTCTGCAAATTTTGACAGATTTTCATGAAATTAATACTGTTTTATCCAAAAATTGACCTTGTAATTAAAAACTCATTTTACATGATGCAACTTTTTGTTGTTTACTAGCTATTTTTATTGACATTTTGCGGCCCATCTTGATCCTCAAGAACCACTTATGAGATTGTCTGCAGCCAAAGACAATTGGTGGAGAATCCTGTAGTGTTTCACATTCCTGAATCTGTCTCATCCACTTTTTGTTTAACAGAACTTAGTCAATGCTGGACACAGGAAGACATTTTCTACGGTATATAACTTGATGGACTGAACCTGAAGCATGTTTTCGACTTTGTCATGTTTGTGAATCATTCAGTATATATTTCACTGAAATATATTGGATATAAAAATAGTATGAGTAGCTATTTTGATTTTTCTGGTCACAAATTTCACGTTTTCCCTTAAACTGTTTGATTTTTTTTTCTGTGAGTGAAATATTTTGTGATTCTTAAATCATTTATTGCACATAGTCTCATATGAATTATATTTTGTGCTTAGTAATTTTCATGACATCAAAATACCTGCAAAAATTCCGATTGCTTATACAGTGTAAACAATTCCTGTCTGAATATCTGGCAAATTTTTTTCAGGAAGCACAAATACTTGCTTTGTGATTAAGTAAGCGCATCTAACATGAATATAGAAAACTATATTGTGTAAACAGCTTCCCAGCTTTTTTTGCAGATTTTAGATGGACTTTGGATAAAGAAAACTATGTCACCAAAATATTCTGTTACATTTTACGAACACAACATAATTATATTTGGTTGGAGCTTTTGAATGAATGATTTTTTAATGTAAGAAATTTTAAATAAGCAGCATGTTCTTGTCTGGAATATATACAGTATCTAATAAATAAGTTTTCTCAAACTATTAAGATTAGCTTCCCTTTGATCAGATATTTAACTTCTACATATTTACATTTTCTTCAAAATCACTGAGGCAATTTAAACTCAAGTTTGGTAGGAAAAAAAATAATGTATTGTAGGTCCTTTACAATCTTTAGCTCACCTGGCTATAGCTAAGGTTAGCTTAACTGCTTTTGCCATCCTTTGGGTTCCTTCAGCTATTTGTCATTCATTCCACCCTTCTTTAACTTTTCATTCAAGGATTTTCTCTTCTGAAACCACTGGACCAATTGGAACAAAACTGGTCTTGATAGTCCTTTGATGGTTCTCTTAAAGATATGTCCAGCAAATCTGTACCCCATCCAGGTAGCAGCCAGCAGGGAACTTAGTTTAACATTAACATGATTAAACCCTGTCGGAAGGCATGTTCAAAGAAACTGCATTGCCAGTAGACCAATTGCAAGTTCTGCCATCAACAGAATGAATTTAGGAAAACTCTAAAGGGAGGTAACTTTTAAAAAATAATTCTCATAAGGACAAACTGGTTCACCAAAAGAAACCAAAAAAGAAAGCAAATTGGCTCACCTCACAAAGTGAGGGGGCTTATGTTACACCCCGAGTGCTAACATATGCATCTGCCTCCACGTCGGGTTAGGTCTTAGGAAAATGGTTAAAGTCCATTCCTGCTTGTTGACATGTCCTATATCAACCATATTGTCATATGCATTTTTGGATGAAAACTGAAATGCATGCTTCGGATGCTGTCTGTGACCTACATTTTATGCATGAGCAACTTGGTTAGGTAGAATGGTTAAAGTCCATTCCTGTTACTGACATACCCTACATCAAACATATTGGTATGTATGTTGCAATTTTGGATGACAACTTTAATTACAAAAATTATTCATGTCTATTGGATCATGCAAAATATGTCTGCCAGCACAGAACATAGTTTAATATCAGGCTGTAAAGGGATTATATTTTTTGATGGTCTTTTCTGAAACCATTTAAGCAAATTCACAGGAATGATGTATTGAATGCCATTTTAATGTAAACAAGTTTTTTAGCTCACCTGGCTATGCCAGGGTGAGCTTTTGCAATCACTTTGTGTCCGTCGTCCGTCCGTCAGTCCTTCCGTAAACTTTTCATTCAAAGATCTTCTCCTCTGAAACCACTGGGTTAGGTAGAATGGTTAAAGTCCATTCCTGTTACTGACATACCCTACATCAAACATATTGGTATGTATGTTGCAATTTTGGATGACAACTTTAATTACAAAAATTATTCATGTCTATTGGATCATGCAAAATATGTCTGCCAGCACAGAACATAGTTTAATATCAGGCTGTAAAGGGATTATATTTTTTGATGGTCTTTTCTGAAACCATTTAAGCAAATTCACAGGAATGATGTATTGAATGCCATTTTAATGTAAACAAGTTTTTTAGCTCACCTGGCTATGCCAGGGTGAGCTTTTGCAATCACTTTGTGTCCGTCGTCCGTCCGTCAGTCCTTCCGTAAACTTTTCATTCAAAGATGGCTTCCAGCTCNGACCACAATTTAACATTGGACCCTATGGAAAAAAACGTTTCAAATTCTTTTTCTCTGAAACTACTGGGCCAATTGGAACCAAACTTGGCCACAATAGTCCTTGGGTGGTCCCTTACAAAAAAGGTGTTTTTTAGGTCCGCCCGATTTCCAAGATGGCCGCCAGCGGGAAACATAATTTTTAACTTGGACCCTATGGGAAAATACATTCAAAGATTTTCTCCTCTGTAACTACTGGGCAAATTGGAACCAAATTTGGCCACAATAGTCCTTGGGTGATCCCTTCCAAAAAAGTGTTTTTAAGGTCTGCATGAATTCCAAGATGGCTGCCAGCGGGAAACATAGTTTTAACATTGGACCCTATGGGAAAACACTTTCATAGATCTTCTTCTCTGAAACTACTGAGCCAACTGGAACCAAATAGTCCTTGGGTGGTTCCTTACAAAAAGGGTGTTTTTTAGGTCCGTGCAATTTCCAAGATGGCTGCCAGTGGGGAACATAGTTTTAACATTGGACCCTATACAAAGATCTTCTTCTCTGAAACTACTGAGCCAATTGGTACCAAACTTGGCCACAATAGTCTTTGGGTTGTCCCTTACAAAAAAGGTGTTTTTCAGGATTGCACTAAAATCAACATGGCTGTCAGAGGGGGACACAGTTTTAACATTGAACCCTATGGGAAAACACATTCAAAGATCTCCTTTCTGAAACTACTGGGCCAATTGGAACCAAACATGGCCACAATAGTCGTTAGGTGGTGCTTTGCAAGAAAGGTGTCTTTCAGGTCAGTGCTATATTCAAGATGGC
>MJUU01012455.1:1853-14362 GCA_002080025.1 Modiolus philippinarum | reverse complement strand
TCTCCCCTTTAACTAATTAGGGATATTGGATTTATAGTTTAATTATATATAAGGGCTCTTTAACATAAAATGTCTTTGTTAATCAAGGGCCAGGTGAGCGATACAGGCTCTTGAGAGCCTCTTGTTTTTGTGCAGATCTGATAAAAAACATGGCCTCCAACAAGTAGTATAATTAAACATAAGCTTAATGGGAGAAGCCAATATAACCAAACTGTGCTACAATGTTGTGTAGGTCCTTAACAAAGATTGCTCATTTGAATTTGATCTCACAAAAATTATATTTGCCACTTTAATATTAGACCTGTTGGGAAAAAACATCCTTTTTGGACATTGAGCATAGGCATGGCTTAAAAGCATTAGTCCGGTGAGTGATACAGGCTCACCTTCTGAGATTCAAAGTTTTTGCTACTACTGTCCACAATGCAATAGGTGACCAGACAAGTGACTACAAAATCTATGCAACCCTTCAAGTAATTTTTGGTTTCAAAATGCTTAGAAATATTTGGTCCTAACTTTATTGAAGAAAAATGTTGTTTGTAATTGGAGCTACTAGATAGCTATCATAAGTAATACTAGACATAATAGATGCTCTCTATTTTATGACAATGCAGTTATATAAAATGATAGGCTAAAAGCAAGCCTTAAGGGGGTAGACCTGGGGAAGCCCAAAATTTTCCTCTCGTTTAATTTTCTTATTATTTTTAGTTTTAAAACTACACATGTTCATGTCGACTTTCAGCAATTTTCAGCAATTTTTACCGTCCCGTTTTATGTCTAGTGGTCATCAAAGATACCCTGTTTCCTCATATTATTTGGTCCGTTCAGGACTTGATTGTGGTGTATAAAATTGNTATATTATGATGTAGATTTTAACATTTTAAACATTGAGTTGGTTGATTTTAGTGCAAACATAGAATAAAACCTGTCACACCTTATTATTATCAATCATGGTTCATTGATTCACATCAAAGATTTTATACTGTAACATCTGTGTTTCCAATCAAAAGTGCATGGTGTTATATGGGACATATATCATCTTACGAAGTACAAAGATCTGTATATTTAGGGGAGGATAGTGGGTTCATATTGATTGTTTGATTTTGTCTTAATATTGGACTGTATGTTTGTCATTATGACAGGTAAAAGGGACATAAAAAGTGTCTTACAAGCAAAAGCCTGGGACTGTAGGTATACCGGAAGTAATTTGGGTATGTTTTGTTGGCTGCTAGGCCACAGTCAGTTTCATCTACATTGACAGTCGAACTTGGATGGGTTGAATACCCAAGGGAGGGACAAACACAGTTATAGCTACAGGGGTCTTCGTGCCCTCGAGATCAAACCATGTTACAACTTGAACAAAGGGACAACAAATGGGTTAGAGACATCCACGATTTATTGCAGTTCGAGTAATCGAAGTTCTACTGTATGTAGTTATATGAACCTTTTTCTGGGACATACCTATAATACCCTTCTTAGTTTTGATTCTTTTATTGCATGTCTTTGAAATATGGAGAGGTTTTAGTATTGAAACATTTGTGNTCACAAGGAATAGGCCAATACAGGATTATTCCGGCTTGAAAATCAAGTCAATTCCGCATCCGATTCGTGTTACACAAATGCGCCAATCGAATGCGCCGTGTATTAGTGTCGATCTACCTTAAGAACATTTTCTGTATAATTGTTTGCTTTTGTCTTAATATTGGACTGTATGTTTGTCATTATGCCAGGTAAAAGGGACATAAAAAGTGTCTTACAAGCAAAAGCCTGGGACTGTAGGTATACCAGAGGGAATTTGGGTATGTTTTGTTGGCTGCTAGGCCACAGTCAGTTTCATCTACATTGACAGTCGAACTTGGATGGGTTGAATACCCAAGGGACGGACAAACACAGTTATAGCTACAGGGGTCTTCGTGTCCTCGAGATCAAACCTAGTTACAACTTGAACAAAGGGACCAAAAATGGGTTAGAGACATCCACGATTTATTGCAGTTCGAGTAATCAAAGTTCTACTGTATGTAGTTATATGAACCTTTTTCTGGGACATACCTATAATACCCTTCTTAGTTTTGATTCTTTTATTGCATGTCTTTGAAATATGGAGAGGTTTTAGTATTGAAACATTTGTGCAGACTTGCACGTAAATTTCTTTGCACATGTTTAGTTACCAAGTAACTTGAACAGTTCCTTTTGATGGGTTTGTTTTTGCTACCTTACTAAACTTTGAGAAAATTGGAGTGGTGAACTATTATACTCAATATAAAGTTTATCTTTGAATGTCAATAACTTTTTGCACTTTACAAAAAGATTTATATCGACACCCGACCTGTGATTGATTTAAAAATAAATGATTCAGACTTTTTTTTTTGCATATTTTTTCGGATTAGTATGAGTCATGTAAAGTGCAGATAGATTATTTCACTAGATTCCTGATTATTTTCCCCTAAGCATGTATGATTACATAATTATAATTACGCTGTCTTTATGAACCTGAATGATGTATTGTGGGATTCTGTAATTAACACATTGTGTTTTCTGTTGCTCACCAATACAAAGACTTGCAACAAATCTTGATGTATTTTTGGTCCTCTTTTCAATGATCTGCGGTTTTGTAAGAATGTACTTTGAAGCACATTATGTTAAACTTCCTCTTATATTTAACAAGGTACAGTGCACCCTTGTTATATCGTCACCTTAGGACCAGGGAAATTTTTATAAGCCTGAGGGTTGCGATAAATCGAGGAAATAAATTGCATAGAAACTATGTTTCTTTATAAAAAATGGACTTTAAAAAGGGTTGGCAATTAGTGAGGGACCGGGTGGGTGGTATAAGGAGGGAGTACTGTACATGTTAACAAACCTACATGGAGATATATTTCATCACTGATCAGGTCAATAGTTAAAACTGATTTTGGTGATGTCATCAGATGGTCTATCAGAGTTTTTCCCTAAAACAAATTCATCTAGTCAGGTTTGTAATAATGGTAGTGGTCATGATGGTTGGTGGCAAATGTTTAATGTTGGTTAAGGGCAAATATTTGTTCCTCTTAGACTTAGCAGGCCATGAAATGGCAGCTGCAAAATATGTGTTCTCTTGAATCATTTCATCTGACTATGCCATTTAATAAAAGTTAAATATTTTTCATTTTCTTGAACTACATGTGTATTTCTCTAGATTAATGCTTTGATAAGGAAGGACAAATTCATATTTACCTCACATGGCCTAGATGACCATGTTTTTTTGTTCATCTGTCATCATCTCACCTAAAGTTTCTTAAACTGTATTTTCTTCCATTTGTAATGACTTTATGCTATTTGTTCTCTGAAACTCCTTAAAATGTATTGTCTAGCCTGCTGAGTATTTAACACATGTTTCAAACTCTAGGAATCGGACATCTCACTGATGGTTGAAACTTAAAATGACATGGCAGCCATTTTGATTAAGTTGACCAAACTTTCGTAAAGGTGGCTAATTCTCTTAAACTGCACTGTTTAATAGATCTATACTCAAGTTTAAAGATGTCCAGTAAGGCATACATATCCATATAAATGTCTTCCAAAGTATACATTTACTCCTGTAAATGTTGACGAGAGCATGGCTATCCTGTAAATCGACAGGTTAAATGATACAATAGAAAGAAAAGATAACAGTAGACACTTACAATGGCCCATATTACAATCACATGCCACAATCAGTTAGGGGAGCAGCACTGGAAAAACACATATGAAAGACAAAAGAAAAAAATGTAAGTAATGATAGGAGCTTGGATAGCTGGACTTAAACCGTTAATCAGCACTAGCAAATGCCAGTCATAGTATTAAACCATATTTATGAATACCCAAACCTCCCCTTTGTCTATCCATGCCAAAAACACATTTGAAAGACAAAAGAAAAAATGAAAAGAACAAAATGGGAGCTCGGATAGCTGGACTTCAAACTGACACTAGCAAAAGCCAGTGGCAGTGTTAAAACGGTTTATGGATACACAAACCTCCCCTTTGTGTATCCATGCACATATGAATGTCAGGTAAAGCAATTTGCCATTATGAATTTTGAGAAATGAGCATTTTTCAATGTCAGTTGGGGCATACATTACCTTATAATGTCTCTGTTAATCCCCTGTAGGCATACATGTCCCTGTACGCATACATGTCTCTGTAGTCACACATATATACATATACTTGCCCCTGTGACAAACATGTCCCTCTACACAGATCACAAAGATACAATATATATATATATATACTTTCCCTTGTGACAAACATGTCCCTCTGCACGGATCACACAGATACAATATATATATATATATATATATACTTTCCCTTGTGACAAACATGTCCCTCTACACAGATCACAAAGATACAATATATATATATATATATATACTTTCCCTTGTGACAAACATGTCCCTCTACACAGATCACAAAGATACAATATATATATATATATACTTTCCCTTGTGACAAACATGTCCCTCTACACGGATCACACAGATGCCTAGAATCCTTGAACAAACTTGAAAATGAAAGTTGGATATCAAAGACGTGAAAGTATTTAAAATGAACTAAAATTTCTTAAAAAATTAATAATTCTGCATTCTAATTTTCTTAGAGCCATATATGCTCAGTGGAAGCAATAAATTCCACAGAAAAAATTCTAATAAGACAAGCTGTTATCTTTCCTTATGAAACACATCCCCAAAAACTGTACAGAATGCCTACAACATAAAAACATAAAATGTAGTTCCAAAGTATGCCTTGAGATTCCTTGAAAAGTACTTAGGGAGCAACCATTTGATTTCTATGGGGGGCTATGGTCAAATTTTTCATCCTGGATTTTTTTTGTGTGTAACTTCTATCCTGGCTTTTTATTTTTGTTCCAAGCCTGTCCTGGATTAACCCACATAGTCATCCTGGATTTTTTTTATACGCCCGTCGAAATTATTATGGTATACCCTCCGTCCCTCCGTCCGTCCGTCCATCCGTCAGTTAACTTTTTGGTTATGGAGATTTTTTCTGTAACCTCTAGACATTGATTTCATATTTGGTATATGAGTATATCTAGATAAGATACAGATCAAGTCTGAATTTGGTTCCAGTCCATTGATTTTGTACAGAGTTATGGCCCTTGGACTAAGTGAAATTTTGAAAAATATAGGTTTCCAGAGTTTTTTCTGTAACCCCTTGACATATTGATTTCATATTTGGGATATGAGTATACCTAGGTGAGGTACAGATCAAGATCAAATTTGGGTATGGTCGGTTGATTTTGTACAGAGTTATAGCCCTTGGACTTAGTGAAATTTTGAAAAATATAGGTTTCCGGAGTTTTTTTCTGTAACCGCTTGACATTGATTTCATATTTGGTATGTGAGTATATCTAGGTGAGATACAGATCAAGTTTGAATTTGGTCTTGGTCAGTTGATTTTGTACAGAGTTATGGCCCTTTGACTTAGTGAAATTTTGAAACATATAGGTTTCCGGAGTTTTTTTCTGTAACCGCTCAAAATATATTGATTTCATATTTGGTATATGAGTTTATCTAGGTGAGATTAATATCAAGTATGAATTTGGTTCCAGTCAGATGAATTTGTACAGAATTATGGCCCTTTGACTTCGTGAAATTTTGAAAATATAGGTTTCCGGGGTTTTTTACTTTAACTGCTTGACTATTTATTTCCTATTTGGTATGTGAGTATATCTAGGTGAGATACTGATCAAGTTGGAATTTGGTACCGGTTGGTTGATTTTGTAGAGAGTTATGGCCCTTGGACTTTGTGAAATTTAATATTTGCTAATTGTTACATTTTGGCAAGGCACATATTCTTTTTGATTTTTTTTTCAAGCAAAATTTTGTTGTTGTCCAACAATGCCATTAAGTTCGCCTTGCCATTGGACGGGCGTATCATGCGCTCTTGGCGCAGCAGTTATAGGTAATCGTCCTGCCTTTTTAAAAAAAATTTGACCATAGCCTCCCCATAAAAATCAAATGGTTGCTCCCTTAATTATTGTGGTATGAAATGTGTATGAACAATGTCTTTAGGCATACAAATGTCCCTGTAGGCAGAAATGCCCCTTTAGGCATACTGTGTAGGCAGATAGATATTTTGCCCTTAAAACTTAATACAATTTTCTTTGAAAATTCTGTGATACATAAAGAATCAAATAAAATTCATAGAAATGTTTCCAACTAGAATCGAGTCAGCCAGGGAAAATACATTAAATGTAAATTTAAAGAAAATCCTAATTACGTAACTTCCATCATGGAAACAATTACTGCAGGATTGTATAAAATCATGGAATTGTATTCAAATTGACCCAAAGCATAAACGTCTCCACTAATCAAAGAAATTCTATTGAGTGACAAAAATATTGCTTTTATTGCACTGTCTATTAAATCATTTTGTGGTTTATAAAAATCAGTGACTAGAATAAATAGTCTGTCTTCGTTCTCATGCTAGGTGCAGTTAATTATTAACCATATTTATATCCGTATATGATTTAATTATATAACGAACATTTGTTCCTCTTTTATTGATCATTTTGTATTACGATGTAAATATGATGAATTGTCTGCCCTCCTTGTGCTCTTGTCCGATAAATCAAATTGTCTGGAATCTTTGTCTGAAAGGAGCTTTGAATTTCAGTATTAGATTGATACTTGGAAAATCATTGGTTTGATCTCAAACAGACAAATCTGAACATTTCTGTTTTATCAGATTTGAAGAAGGAAAATTTAAGTTATGGTAATTTGACATGACTTCGGAAAACAAGTTTTATTGTACAAAAAAAAAGCCCTAGGACACTTCAGTGCAAAATTAATGCAAAGAAACTGATTTTGGTGCAACTTGAGTTCCTTGCTGTGAAATATTACAGGATAAGACACTGTTTTTGAGGAATTTATTGTAGTGTTTATCGGAAGATTTGGGTAAAAGGACTTTAAGGCTTATTTTGGAAGTTTTAATGCTAAAACATTAAGTCATTTTTTAACCAAATTTTGGCGGGCAAGTACATATTTCTGGGAATTTTGCAGGATTTTAAAATATATTACCAGAATCTTCAATGATAGAAAATTCCATGGAAAAATGCTGTAACAAAACAAGGTTAGATGGACCAATTCATGATATGTCAGTCTGTGTCAAAAACTTTTTTTCAATACTAGTCTTTCAGGCTAGGTGAGAACAGATTTACTAGTCCGAATTCTACCACAATGTAGATTTGGAAAATTTGATATAAAATTTCTGCAGCAAAAAATTATTTCTAAAAAAATATATGTGTCCGAATTCAAATTTGAAAGGCGGACAGGGCTTAGGGAGACAGGGAAAATTGGCGGAAGAAACGAAAAAGGGGACAGGAGAAAGGAGAGGGGTGGGAGAAAGGAGAGGGGTAGGAGAAAGGAGAAACAAAGGGTAAGAAAGGGAGAAAAGAAAATTGAACAGAGGCCGGTAGAAAGGGGGCAGGAGGAGGGAGAAAGACATCACCCTGTCAGCCCTCAAATTTGGACTAAGGCATAAAGGAGCACACTGTTTGTTTTTTAATGACTTAGAATATTTTTTGTTATTACGCAGGCGACACATGTCTTCCGTGGAAGACCTACTACTAAGTTGTGAACATATAGTTTATGATGTAATTTATTGGTTACAATAGAAAAATGTATATGTCACCATGCTTTTAATGCAGATATTTTACAAAGTTTCCAGATAAAACATTATTTAATGGAAAAGGGAGTTCATTCTCGGCAAAGTAAACGAAATATGACGTTTCACATCTGTCATTCAGTTATGACGTCACAAAGGAAAATCCATCAAATTACTGTTCAGGCCCAAAAATCAGACCTACCCCGTATCCAACTTTTTATTTTCTAATGCGCGATTAAATTGCGCAGCACAACAGTGTCCATCTATCTACCTTAACAACCTTTGTGCAGATTATTTATTGAAAAAAAAAAATTCTGTTGTTTTAATTGACATTGACCAATGAATTTGGTTTGTTACAAAAACACCCCCTACAATTCCAGACACAGAGGATTTTGGCTCCATGTTAAAAATAATCAACAAATTTTCATTGAAAAATACTCAGTAAACATGAAGCCATGTCTTTTCAGAATAGATTATAGTGTTATTTCATAATAAATCTATAAACACTGAGCTGCAGACTTCTCTGTGTTTGGAATAGTACCATGATTGGGTTGAAAATCAGTTAGATATCCTACAGGATAGAAATAGAGGATTTATAATGGTTGTCCTGTTCAGTTGATTCCAGACACTTCCGCGATGGAAGGGGAGCTTTGGCTAGCCATAAAACCGGTTTAATCCACCATTTCTTTTAAAATGCCTGTACCAAGTCAAGACCATTACAGTCGACAAATTTTGCCGGTGGTTTCAAACTGATTTGTCTTTTTGTCTCATGGACATCGGCTCTTGACAACTCTGTTTGGTAGATTTGTTATTACCCCCATTTTGTATTCTAGCAACTTAAAAAGATTACTAAAGTTATTGTCTAATTATATTACAGAATAATAAATAGTTGACTTGGGCAGAAAATGCTCATTCCCTATTTTGAGAAAATATCAATCCTCTTAGTTTGAGAAAATAGCAAAGCTCTTTTCTTCTTGTTTAAGGGAAAGTAGTATTTATTGAGTGGCTAGTATATATTGGGAAGGTGGTATAATATTTTATAAGTGTTGGGAAAATAATGTTTATTGAGAAACAAGCTAATGGAAAGCTATTTAGGAAGGTGGTGTCTTGTTTGTAAGGTAATAATTATTTGGAAGGTTGTGTTTGTTGGGAATATCAGGTTTTTGAAAAATTCCAAATTTTTACTATCCCAAAAGAACTACCTATTGACAAATTTGAGGAAGTTCCCCATCAAATCTACAGCATTATGCTTCTTGCTAAAGGAAGTGTCTGTGTATTACTCCTGTTTTGTTTTTGTCTGAAATGTTGAGAATTCCTCTAACTGCATTGATAGAGAAACAAACAAAATACTTGTATTTAAACAAAGAACATCAATCATATGTTTTATAAATAAGTTTCATCAATATCTAATTAGAAGTGGATAAAAATTATAAGATACCACAGAATGCTGTAAGGAGAGTTAGAGACCTGATAAATTGGTATGATTATCAGAGATGACAACTCTAACAGATGTAGAAGATTAATAGAATAGCTTCCGACAGTAGGAAAGTTACTCTTGCCAATTATACATGAAAGTACAATGTAACAGATAACAATGATGTAATCCTGTCAATGTCATCCTTGTTTTATAACATGGAGCCATGGTGAATTCTTTCTTTTATTCATATTGACTACAAATTTTCTGGTACAGTTCCTGTCAGAGTTATGTCCCTTTCCACAAACAATAATTCAGACATAGTAGGAATATTTTGTAGTGTGCATCATGATGTTGCTAAAAAGGGTTGAACCCAGTATAAGAAGTATGCCATCATAAGATAGAACCAATTTAGTCAGAGAATTCTGCCATACTATTTTAATGGAATGATTCAGAATAACCAGTTTGTTGGTTGGTCCACCTGATGATCTTGGTATATCAGCAACATTACTTTTTGTAGTGGAGAGGTATTATGTAATACCCGTTGTCTGTCAGTGCGTCCGTCCCCTAAAGGTTTCTGGCTGATAACTTGAGAACAAAATATATACTCTTCAAAATTGGTATGTAAGTTGTTTTCCACAAAAAGTCAGACCAATTTTGATTTTGGGTTCAGAGGTTCTAGGGCTTAGGAATGATGCTACTTGAAACTTGGAATTTTTGTGAAACCTGGCTAGGTATCATGTAATGCACAATTACTATTTTTATGCCCCTGCGATGACAAGGGCATATTGTTTTACCCTCGTCTGTCTGTCCATCCATCCGTCTGTAATGCCGTCCGTCCGTCTCCGATCTCTGATAAGCTGTTATTCCAGATAACTCCTCCCACAAAATTAGAGCTACATTTATTTTACTTTGCCAGTGATTAGTCATGCATTGAAGATGTGCATATTGTCATGGTTTAGATTTTGGCCAAAAATTGTGATTTTGAAGGTTAGTTGAACTTGGCCATTTTATCGAAATGTGGATAATGGAACTTCTTCCCGACAACTCCTCCCATAATATTAATCTACATTTATTATCCCCTTGCCCAACAGAGTTTGGGAGGGGATATAGCATCTTGCCCGTCTGTCCCAGTGTCCGTCCGAGTGTCCGTCTGTTTGTCCCACCTCAGGTAAAAGTTTGCCTTACGGTTCATATCTGAGAAACTAAATGTGGCACATCAATCATCTTTTGTCAGTGGATGCGTCTTGGAGAGTGATGTTGCTTCAGATGATAATTGGGTCTCTCTTACCTACATTTTATGCTTCAATGACCCTGGTTAAAGTTTGTGTTATGGTTCATATCTAAGAATCTACATGTGGCACATCAATTATCTTTGGTCAGTGGATGCGTCTTTGAGAGTGATACTGCTTCAGATGATAGTTGGGTCACTCTGACCTTCATTTTATGCTTCAATAACTACAGTTAAAGTTTGCAATATGGTTCATATCTGAGATACTACATGTGGCGCATCAATCATCTGTGGTCAGTGGATGCGTCTTTGAGAGTGTTGCAGCTGCAGATGATAATTGGGTCTTTTTGACCTATATTTTACACTTGACTGATTTGGGTTAAAGTTTCTATTAATGTATATATCTGAGAAACTACATGTTACACCTCAATGATTTTAATGTTCATTGGATGTACCTTCAATATTTATACATCTTTAGATAATATATCAGGATTATTATTTCTTGACAGCGGGCTAGGGGATTAGCTGTCATTTGCGACTGCTCCCATCTCTAGTTTTACTTTGCACAGTGGTAAGGCATGGATTAGAGATGTGCATATTGTCATGATTTAGATTTTAGAAAAAAATTGTGTTTTTTAGGGTTAGTTGAACTTGGCCATTTTATCGAAATGTGTTCTGGAACTGTTATTGCGGACAACTCCTCCTACAATATTAGTGTTAAATTTATTTTACAATGCATAATGATCAGTCATGGATTGAAGATGTGCATATTGCCTTTCTTAGGATTTTTGCCAAAATTTGTGATTTTGAGCGGTAGTTGAACTTTGTCATTTATCCAAATGTGTCTTCCAGAACACCGGACAACACCTCCCACAATATTAAAGTTACATTTATTTTACTTTGCACAGTTGGACTTTGCCATTTTATTGAAATTTGCGCATTTCAAAGGTCGATTCTGGATAACTCCTGATTGGTTATCAATAAGCTGTGTGACATATGTGAATTTCAGTTCTTGATATTTATATATCAAGTGCTTCCATGTTTTATATCCAGCTGCAGGGGCATTATATGTTTTACAGACACAGAGTAGCTAAATTTTACCCAAGACATGAATATAAACACATCAAGAGAAAATTGAATAATGGCAGCAGGGGACAACAGTTTTCCACACTTCTGTGGAAACCTTTTGATTATAATGTGAGATTACAGTACAGACTGGATGTGAGTTTTATATTATAGATTCCTCAATTTTTGTGGAGGATAATTTTTATACGACCGCAAAAATTTTGGGGTCGTATTATGGTATTTCGCAGTCGTCGGCTTCGGCGACTGTGGCCAGCATAGCTTTTTTTCTAGTGGATGGATCATCTTCAAATTACAGTATGAGGTTTCTTGGCATAAGGTTAAGCCCGGTTTTAATTTCAGGTTTGTGGCTCCATCTGTTTTAGAAAAAGTGGCCAAAAAGGGGTAAAATTGGGTATTTTTGTATCAGTGGACAGCATAACTTTGGTTCCAATTTTTATTATGAACGAATCAAATTAAGTATGATGTTTCTTGGCTCATGCTTAAGCTGGTGTCATAATTTTATGTTCCTGGCCCCGCCCGTTTGAGAAAAAAAGAGTCCAAAAGGGGTTAAATTGGGTGTTTTCACATATTTGACTGTAGAATCTTTATTATTTATCCGATTTTGATCGGGTTTCTTTCTGTGTACTCCTTAGAATATTTCCAATCTGGAGAATATCAACGGATTTCAAGTGGCATGTACCGTTCACGAGATAAATGGGCCCAAAAGGGGCAAATTTCAAAAATTTCAATTTTTTAATTTTTAGTCCGATTTTGATGGAGTTTTTTGCAATGCATTCCTTATGAAAAATAAACATATCGCTGCACCGCCAGATTTTTGATGACTTGTTTCTCTTGCAAGCTATGAGGGCCCAAGGGGACCAATATTGCAGATGTGCAGATTACCTAAAATTTTTTATTTTTCATCTGATTTCAATGGGATTTTTATACCCCGCCACACGAAGTGGCGTTGTATTATGTGATACCCTCAGTCGTGTGTCCGTCTGTCCGTCCATCCGTTCCCCGAAGGTTTCCGACTGATAACTTGCGAACGGAATAACACAAGGTCTTCAAACTTGGTATGCAAGTTGTTTACCACAAAACTTAGGTCAAGTTCGATTTTGGGTTCAGAGGTCCAAGGGGTTCTGGAGTTATGCCCCTTGAAAC
>MJUU01012453.1:26743-51981 GCA_002080025.1 Modiolus philippinarum | reverse complement strand
TTTACACATGAGCGACTTGGTTAGGTAGAAAGGTTAAAGTCCATTCCCTCTTACTGACATGGCCCACATCAATCATACTGGTATGTATGATGCGTTTTGGGATGACAACAGTGCATGCTTCAGATGCTGTCTCTGACTTACCTTTTATGCATGAGTGACTTGGTTAGGTAGAATGGTAAAAGTCCATTCCTGCTTACTGACACGGCCCACATCAAACATATTGGTGTGTATGATGTATTTTGGGATGAGGACTGGAATGCATGCTTCGGATCCTGTCTCTGACCTACATTTTATGCATGAGTGGCTTGGTTAGGTAGAATGGTTAAAGTCCATTCCCGCTTACTTACATGGCCAACATCAACCATACTGGCATGTATAATGCATTTTGGGATGACAACAACAATGCATGCTTCGGATGCTGTCTCTGACCTACATTTTACGCATGACTGAATCTGTTTAAACGAATGATTATTGTCCATTTCTGGTTACTGACATGTGCAATCTGTGACAATGCTGTGCAACGAGGTGAGCTTAGCAGGCTGTGGCTGCTTTCTATGTTTGAAACTTCACAAAATGTTTCTATCAACTTTTCCTACAGTTTTCAATCTACATTTTTGAAACGTCACAAAATGTTTCTATATATATTGTCGATGTGCACCTCCCTTTTTATACCCCCCGCAAACAAAGTTTGGGGGGGTATATAGGAATCACCCTGTCTGTCTGTCTGTCTGTCTGTCTGTCCGTCTGTCCATTCGTCTGTCCACACTTCTCGTAAGTGCAACTCCTCTTAAACCACTCGAAGGATTTTGATGAAACTTTACACAAAGGAAGGACACTATATGGAGATGTGCATGAAGGAATATAATTATTGTCCAAGACCAGGAAGGGGAGATAATTGGACTTTGACTTTTCGTTGATTCCCCATGTATGGGTTACCTCGTAAGCGCAACTCCTCTTAAACCACTTGAAGGAATTTAATGAAACTTTACACAAAGTAAGAACACTATATGGAGATGTGTATGAAGGAATATAATTATTGTCAGAAACCAGGAAGGGGAGATAATTCGACTTTGAGTTTTCACTGATTCCCTATGCATGGGTTACCTCGTAAGCGCAACTCCTCTTAAACCACTTGAAGGATTTTGATGAAACTTTAGACAAAGGAAGAACACTATATGTAGATGTGTAAAATGTCAAATAGGCTGAAAAAGGTGAATTTTATATTTGTCTGATTTAGACAGAGTGTTTTCATTCGAACCCTTGGGAAAAGTTTTTTCTTGAAGATTATATCATTGTGTCCATACTTGTATTGTGTCCATACTTGTACTGTGTTCACACCTGTATTGTGTCCACACCAACTTAATTTTGCGCTTACCATATCGATTCAGGGTTCATTTACCGGGGGGTATCTTTGGCTGCCATTCGGCGACAGCTCTTGTTGGAATTATTTTGAAAATTTTTTCATGTTTTTACAGACTTTGGAACTTAGTCATTTTTTATCGACACTTTCAACAAAGGGTACCTATTTTGTGAAATCAACTCCTCCTACAGTTTCAACCTACATTTTTGAAACTTCACAAAATGTTTCTATATATATTGAAGATGTGCACCTCCCTTTTTAGAATTATTTTGAAAATTTTTCCTATTTTTAAGGACTTTGGAACTTAGTCATTTTTATCAACATTTTAAACAAAGGGTACCTATTTTGTGAAATCAACTCCTCCTACAGTTATCATCTCTTGCTTTTGAAAATGTTTCTATATATATATTGTAGATGTGCACCCCCCTTTTTGGAATTATTTTTTGAAAATTTTTTCATTTTTTTCCAGACCTTTTAACTTAGTTATTTTTCTCATTATTTTCAACATATTCTTTACACAAAATTCAGGTCAAGTTCGATTTTGGGTTCAGAGGTCCAAGGGGTTCTGGAGTTATGCCCCTTGAAACAAAAGATAAAAAAGATAAGATAAGTTTTATTTAAAGTCGGCAAGACAGATAACAAGTAACATAAGCACTAAAGTGCTTTTGAACCGACATTACATACAATTGTTAAGACATAAACATGCATGCGATACACAATAATATACATAAAAACATAAGCATGCCATACACACAAAGACTATTAAAAAGCTACAAGCACTACATATACAATATATTAAGACACATAAAAAATACACAATTAAGAACAAAGAGTCAAGCAAGTTAAGACATATGAAGCATATAAGCACTAAAAAAGCACAAAAACAAGCTAAAAATGGAAGCAGCAAGTTGAACAGCAAATATAAAAAGGCTAAAAACATATTAAGCAAAGCAATTATAAGCACAATTTATAAAAACAGTTGAGCATCTTATTGTATATAATAGAGACAGAAATTATAGATTTGGTATGCTGCACCAGATTTTAACTATAATTTTTACATGCCAAACAAGTACATTCTTTTCCATTCCAAAAAGATAATTGAGTTTTGAATTGATTGAAATTTGTGATTGTTCTGTAAGAATCGGGGAGTGAGTTCCAAAGTATTGGAGCAGCATATTTAAAGGACATCTTACCATATTTTGAAGTACTGACTCTAGGGACCTGTAAAATATTAGAATAACGAAAATTATAACTGCTTTCCTTTTTCTGTATTAAGTTGCTCAAAACAAGTGGTGATAATTTGTGCAAAATTTTAAAAGTTTCAATAGCCATTGTTCTAGTTCTCTTTTCCTGCATTGTTGGTATTTTAGCTCTTTCTAATAAAGTTTCATAATTTGTATTATAATCAAAGTATACAAATCTAAGAGCTTTCTCTTGTATTTTTTCAATTTTATTTGTATTTGTTTCAGAACAGAAGTGCCAAGATAATGGACAAAAATTAAAATTTAATTGAATGAAAGTGTGAAAAATAGTTAACCTGTTTAATTTACTAAGATTTTTTCCAATTCTTTTAAGAATATTTAATTGTTGAACTGCTTTCTTACAAAGATTTTTAATATGAAAATCAAAATTTAACCAAAAATCAATATCAACCCCCAAAATTTTAACTATATCATCACAGCTAATTTATTTTTTTTTGCTGAACCAATATCAAAAATAGGAGCTTTATTGTGAGTTTTGCGAATTTTAGGGTTTTCGACTGATAACTTGTGAGCAAAATAACACAAGGTCTTCAAACTTGGTATGCAAGTAGTTTAACACAAAACTTAGGTCAAGATCAATTTTGGGTTAAGCGGTACACATAGCTCTGGAGCTATGCCCTTTTTAACTTAGAAATTTTGTGAAACGTGGCGGGGTATCATGTAATGCGCCATTACTATTTTTCACAAAAATGTAAAATCTTTATATCTCATCAGATTTCCATGCGTTTTTTTTCTTTGGATTACTCTTGATGTAAGCTGTCAGTAGCATTTCAACCAATTTAGCATAACTCTTACAGGTTCTGAGCTTTCAGGGATCAAAAGGGCTAATTTCTATGTTCCCCAGTTTGTGTCCAGCTAGTTACTGTGTCCATCTAGTTACTGGTTCAAGCTCTTTATTGTGTCCACATTCAAGTAATATTACACTTCTTTAAATGATTTATGTGGTGATATAAAAAGTATGTATACAAATATATGCAAGAGACAAAATTTTTACAGAAAGACAAGTTGGAGGTGTATCAAATGATAGTCAATTCATGGGTTTTTAAACTTTATTGATTCTAAAGACAACCAATTTACATATGAAAAAAGAGAGATTCATTTGATAAAAATTATGACATTGATCCAAACAATGGCCAATTTGTCTCAACACAGAAAGCAACAGTGCTAAGCAATGCACATTAAGCCATACATTTAAAACACTTTCAATTTTTTACCGACCAAAGTTTTACATAATGTACAAGTTTCTGCTTTATGTTTACAAATAAGTTAATTAGAACCAGTAATAATTCACTGAAAGTTAATTCTCATGCAAATATGAAAACATGACCACATCCGATGTCTATTTATGACCAAGAATGATAAGACCACCAAAAATTGGACCAATGAAGGTCAATTACTCCTGTATTGGTATCTAAATTTTCTTCAAAATTGGTATGTGGGTAGATCTTGATATAGTTTTTGGGTCTGTCCTTCTGTCCATCTGTTTGTCCATCCCAAGTTAGGTTTACCTACAGATTGAAGTTTTTTTTTCTGGGAAGGATGTATGCTATTGTCATTAAACTTTATATAGATACACAATAAGCGTCTAATTAAACAAAAATCATAATAAGATTTTACCCATGCAACCAACTTAATGCTTCATTGATCATGGGGAAAAAGTGTGATACTATGAGGTTTACCCACAAGTTGAAGTTATTTATTTTCTGTGAAAGGTGTATGCTATTATCATTAAACTTTATATAACTACCCATTAGCATCTAATTAAACAAAAATCATAAGAAGATTTTACCCATGCAACCAGCTTCATGCTTCACTGATCACAGGAAAAAAGCATGATAGTATGAGGTTTACCCACAGGTTGAAGTTTTTTTTTCTATGAAGTTTTATATCTCATGGGTTAATATTTATATATCGTCTACTTAAAGAAAAATCATAGTAAAAATTTATCCATGCTACCAACTTCTTGCTTCAATAATCATGGGATAAAAGGGGGGTAGTATGAGGTTAAGGTTTAGGCTGCAGTTTTTTCTCTGTGAAGGATGTGTGCTTTTATCATTACACTTTAAAAACACACACAGTAGGATATAAATGAATAAGGAATATTATAAATATTTACCCATGTAACCGACTTCATGATTCACTGATAACAGGAAAAGGGGGGATAGTTTGAGGTTTATCCATAAGTTTAAGTTTCTTTTCTGAATTTTATTAAATACCCATTAGGGTATGATTAAACAAAAATCATAAAAAAAATATATCCATGCAACCAACTTCATGCTTTACTGATCACTAAATATACCATTTTTCAAAACAGTTATGAGGCGGGGGGCAATGTGTCCGTAAGACACATATTCTTGTTCAAATTAAGTTTAACCTCCTATCTGAACTGTTTTGAAATTTAATACAAAATCTATAACTCAAAAAACAATGACAATTAAAGGGCAACAATAGTTCCTATTCGCGTATTTAGATTTTATTCAAAAGGATATGGAGTAAATGCACATGGCACAAAGTTTCTACAAATACATGGTAAAACCAAGGATTGAACAACACTTTTTAGCTCACCTGGCTATGCCAGGGTGAGCTTTTGCCATCACTTGGTGTCTGTCGTCCGTCCGTCCGTCCGTCCGTCGTCCGTCCATTGTTAGCTCACTTTCAAAAATCTTCTTCTCTGAAACCACTGGGTCAAATGGAACCAAACTTTAACTGAATCATTACTAGGGTATCTAGTTTCAAATTTGTTATTTTGTATGTCTTAGGTCAAAAAACATGGCTGCCGTTACTAAAAATAGAACATAGGGGTAAATTACAGTTTTTGGCAAATAACTCAAAAACCGTTACAGATATCAAAAATCTGACATTGGGTCAAATTGATCAGCATGAGAAGATCTACCCATGCTGAAATTTTGAAGAAAATCTGACAACCCGTCTAAGAGTTATTGCCCTTTTTCCGTAAAATTTTCAAAATTTTGATGTTTATTATTTTTTATTGAAAATACTATAACAGATAGAGGTTAAGTTTAAATTGCAAAAATGTTCAGCATGTTAAGATCTACCCACATGGATATTTTGAAGAAAATCCAAGTACCTATATATGAGTTGTGGTCCTTTATTGGTCAAATTTTTCGTGATTTTTTNTGACAACCCGTCTAAGAGTTATTGCCCTTTTTCCGTAAAATTTTCAAAATTTTGATGTTTTTTATTTTTTATTGAAAAAACTATAACAGATAGAGGTTAAGTTTAAATTGCAAAAATGTTCAGCATGTTAAGGACTATATTTTATTGAACACATTCAAGTTTTCCGACCACTTCCAAGATGGCCGCCAGCGGGGAACTTAGTTTACCATTTGACCTAATGGGAAAATTCATACAAAGAACTTCTTCTTGAGAACCACTGAATGGATTTGAACCAAACTGGGCATGAATGATGCTTATGAGGTGCTGACCAAGTGTTGTAATTTTGGTGCCGATCCATCATCCAACATGGCCGCCAGCGGGGATCTTAATTTTAACATTGGACCCTATGGGAAAATGCATACAAAGAACTTCTACTTTAGAACCACTGAATGGATTTGAACCAAACTTTTCATGAATGATGTTTATGAGGTGCTGACCAAGTGTTATTACTTTGGTGCCAATCTGTCATCTTACATGACCGACAGCATTGGACCCTATGGGAAATGCACACAAAGATCTTCTTAAGAACTGCTGAATGGATTTAAATCAAACATGACATGAATGATGCCTGTCAGGTGCTGACCAAGTGCCACCAGCTGTGAACTTAATATAACAAAAGATCTTCTAGAGAACTGCTTAATAGATTTAATCCAAACTTTGTTTATGAGAAGCTGACCAAGTGGTGTTACTTCAGTTCTGATCCGTCATACAACATGGCTTCCAGCAATGAATTGGACCCTAAGGGGAAATGCATACAAAGATATCATGGAAAACCATTGAATGGATTCAATTTAAACATTGCATAAATGAAACTTGTGAGATTTGACCAAGCTTGTTACTTTGGTGCTGATCCGTCTTCCGACATGGCCACCAGTAGCAAAACTTAGTTTAACATTGGACCCAGTGGGAAATGCATAAAAAGATCTTCTCCTCTAAAACTGCTTGAACAATTTCAGTAGAATTTTGATATGTTAGTCCTTATGTGACCCTCTTCAAAGTTTTATGTTAAATAGCTGCCAGCAGGGAATGTAGATTAACATAGGCCCCTTAAGTTTGGAAACTGCATTCAAAAATCTTCTCTGAAACTGCTTGAACAATTTTAATTAAATTTTATAAAAAGTTTCTGATTTTTATGTACATATACACCACCAAAGATGGACCATCAATTGGGAATTAAATTGCTGCAGGACCCAGGTGAGCGATACAGGCTCTTGAGAGCCTCTTGTTTGATGTTCTTCATCATAAAGTCACCATGAAGCCTTCAACAATGAGCTTTGATTCCTTCCCCATAGTAAGTTCAAGACGGTGTTAGCGGAATTCATTGCTAGATGATGAACAGTACTACATGTCTGTATTGGTCATTTTATTCGGGATCATCACCAAACATAAATTAAGCTGGTAAAGTGCTCTTACAACACTGCTATTCGTTCCCCGACAGAAGCACTAGTGTCACAGTCTAGTGGACAATTACAACATATAGTAGACAAACATAAAAGAAAGCAAATACAGAAGCAAAAGGGTAAAAGGGGAAATCTATATGCATAGCATCCAAAAACATGGCAGGCTAGATAAACACAAATGACACAGACAGAAAAAATGACAAGAGGCTCTCAAAGCCTGTATCGCTCACCTGGGCCATGGCTGACGTGGACAGTTCAAATAACTTCAATAATAAAGGGCCTTATTTTCAAGTATGTTAATAGAACTTTATGTTATTTGCTTCAAAATTGAACTATATTTGCTGATAGAAACCGTTTTGGATGGGGTGAAGACTTAATGGTCATTTTTAAAGGGAAACAACTAAGAATTTGACCAAGTTTGATTCCAATTGACCTAGTAGTTTCAGAGGGGATCTTTGATCTCATGTTTTCCCATAGGGTTCAATGTTGAACTTTGTTCCTCACTGTCAGCAATCTTGGATGTAATGCCAACTTATCAGACACATTTTCAGAAGGTGCCAAGTAGGACTATTGTAACCTAGTATGGATCCTTTTGGATATGTTGTTTCAGACAAGGTCTTTGAATGCATTCCAATAGTGGTAAATGTAAAACCATATTCCCTACTGGCGGTCATCTTGGATGTGATGCGGACTTGCCAGACAATTTTTCAATTGGGTCCAACTAGGAACTATTGCAACAAAGTTTGGTTTCAATCGGCGATGTAGCTTCAGAGGAGAAGATCTTCGAATGTATTATCCCAAAGAGTCCAATGTAAAACTAATATCCCTGCAGCTACCCATCTTGGAAGAGGTGTGAACTTGCCAGAAACTTTTGTAACAAAGTTTGGATCTTATTGGCTATAGAACTTTGAATGCTTTCAAAAGGGTTAAATGTCAATCCATAATCCTTGCTGGCAGCTATCATGGATGTAATGCAGTCTTGCCAGATAAATTTTCAAAAGGCCAACGAAGGTCTTTTGTGTCCAAGTTTGTTACAAATGGCCTAGTGGTTACAGAGAGGAAGACCTTTTAATATGTTTTAGATAGGGTCCAATTTATAACTAGGTACCCGGCTGGAGACAACTTTGGATGTGGTCGAACAACTTGACCATGTTTAATAAAATGTAGTCCTTGACATACTGAATATTTTTGCAACTTAAACTTTACCTCTATCTCAAATCATTGTTGATATAGAAGACAAAATTTTAAAACCACAAAAAATTTGACCAATGAAGGTCAATAACTCTTATATGGGTATTTAGATTTTCTTCAAAATTAGTAAATGTATGTGGGAAGATCTTGATATGCTTAAACATTTTCAATTCAAGTTTAACCTCCAATCTGAACTTTTTTAGCTCACCTTGCCTAAAAGGCCATGTGAGCTTTTGCCATCACTATGCGTCCGTCGGTTGTCGTCCGTCCGTCCGTCTGTCTGTCAACAATTTCAAAAATCTCTTGTGAAACTGCTGGGCCAAATGTAACCAAACTTCTCTTGAATCATCACCAGGGTATGGCTTCTCAAAATTGTGTTCGATTAGTCGGCTGGTCAAACAACATGGCCGTCATTGCTTAAAAATAGAGCATAGGGGTAAATTGCAGTTTTTGGCAAATAACTCGAAAACCGTTACAGATATAAAAAATTTGACATGGGGTTAAAAGTGATCAACATAGCAAGATCCACCTGCCCTGCAATTTTGATGAAAATCCGAAAACTTGTCTTGGAGTTATTGCCCTTTTTCTGTAAAATTTTCAAAATTTGTGCATTTCTTATTTTTTATTTCAAAAAGTGTAACAGATAGAGGTCAAGTGTATATTGCGAAAGGGTTCAGCATATCAAGATCTACAAACCCTGAAATTTTGAAGAAAATCCAAAATCCCTTGTAGGAGTTATTGCCCTTTTTTCACGGAGTTTTCAAAATTTTCATATTTTTCGTCTTTTATTTCCAGAACTATAGAAGATTAAGGTTAAGTGTAAAGTGATAAAATGTTTGCCATTCTGTGTGGATTTCAAAACTGGTGTTTAAAAATGTTCGTTGACCGCCATTTTCAAAATGGCTGCCAAAAAGGCGGGAAAATTCAACATTGTTCGATTTCAATGAAATTTGGCTTCCAAATAGATATTGATGTAGCAACTGCAAAACCGGTGTTGGAAAGTGTTAGTTGACTGCCATTTTCAAAATGGCCGCCGAAAAAAAGGCGGAAAAATTCAACATTGTCCGATTTCAATAAAATTTGGTATCCAAGTGGATACAGTTTTTTTTCTCACTTTTTTGGGACTGGGTCCGTGTCCCTTTGATTTGGGAAAATTAACACGAAATTTTCTGTATTGGGAAAATACCAAAATGCTTTTATATGAGGCATTTCGTTTTACCTTAAAGAAAATCATATTCATTAAATACCAATCGATATTTGCATTGTCCCTACTTACATTATTTAGCAATGCTTCTAGTAGATTAGAGGAAAAATATACAGAACAAACATACGGGAACATCATACATTGAAAACTTGAGAGAATTCCAAGCATTGTTCATTCGAGTAGTAAGTATAAATACCGATTTCAAAAATTTACGTTGGTTAAATTTACATCAGATTCACGCCATTACTGGATTGGGAAAATTAAACATTATTTTGGGAAAATATAGGCAAACTTTAGCATTGGGAATGGGTCCGATATTCGGACCCAAATCTGACCCAAAAAAAATCCCTGGGATATTGATGTCACTTCCTCAAAACCGGTATTGAAAATTGTTCGTTGACCGCCATTTTCAAAATGGCCGCCAAAAAGACAGGAATATTCAATATTGTCTGATTTTAATGAAATTTGGTTTCCAAATAGGTATTGATGTCACAACTTTAAAACTGATCTTGAAAACTGTTCGCTGACGGCCATTTTCAAAATGGCTGCCAAAAAAGACGGGAAAAATCAACATTGTCCGATTTCAATGAAAATTGGTTTCCGAATAGATATTGATGTTGCGACTTCTGAACCGGTGTTGAAAAGTGTTCGTTTACCGCCATTTTCAAAATGGCCGCCAAAAAAGGTTGGGAAACTCAACATTGTCCGATTTCCATGAAAGTTGGATTCAAAATAGATATTGATGTTGCGACTTGAAAACCGGATTTGAATTGTTCGTTGACTGCCATTTTCAAAATGACCTCCAAAAAAAGGCGGAAAAATTAGCATTGTCCGATTTCAATGAAATTTGATTTCCAAGTTGCGACTTCAAAACCGGTGTTGAAAATTGTTAGTGGACTGCCATTTTCAAAATGGACGCCATAAAAGGTGGGAAAATTCAACTGTCTGATTTCAATGAAATTTGGTTTCCAAATAGATATTGATGTTAGAACTTCGAAACTGGAATTGAAAATTGTTTGTTGAGCAGCATTTTCAAATGGCCACAAAAAAGGTGGGAAAATTCAACATCGTCTGTTTCAATAAAATTTGGTTTCCAAATAGATATTGATGTCGTAACTTAAAAATATGGTGTTGAAAATTGCCTTTGACTGCCATTTACAAAATGATGTCTCAACTTCAAAACTTGTGTTGAAAGCGGTCCTTAGCAAGAACGTTTTTGTCAAAAAAGGCCAACAAAGAAATATAGTAAAACATGCTCAGACTTAAAATACAGATTGAACTACCAAAGTTTTAGGGAATGAAGTATAACTGTATAACTTACGTGTTAGCTTGATTGTGGCAACTGAAGCCAGGTGATCGATACAGGCTCCTTGGAGCCTCTGATTTGAAATTCCAAACGAAATCTATAATTCGCAAAACAATTGACCATTAAAGGGCAATAGCTCCTATTCGGGTACTTAGATTTCATTTTATTTTGCTGGGATGAGAACAGATCTTGCTATGGTAAACAATTTTGCATTTTAAACTAAACCTCTATCACAAACTATTTTTGAAATATAAGACGAAATATATAAAGTTACGAAAATGTGACCGATCAAGGGCAATAACTCCTACATGGATATTAAGATTTTCTTTAAAAATGAGCATGGAATACATCTTGATACATTTGTATGATAAACATTTTTTCAATTTAATGTTACCTCAATCTCGAGGAAATATATAAAATCACGAAACTTTTACCATTAAAGGGCAATGACTCCTATTTCGGTATTTAGATTTTATTCAAAATTGGCACATGTGTAGATCTTGATACGCAGAACACTTTGCGATTAAACTTAACATCTATTAGTGTAAACATATTTTATTAATTAATTGTTACAAATAATACAAAGCACAAATATATAAATACACATACATATTACAAAATCAATTAATTAATGGGATTCGAAAACAAGTTTCCAAAAACTTATATAAATTCGTCTCCCTTAAATGCAGTCGTTTATTTCATGAATTAACTCGAAGAATAGAGAACAGAATTACTATATGTGCTAGGTATATGAGTACAAAAAGTAAATAGAGGATAAGTGAATCTAAGATGTGAATCTTTTGCTACTTATGATAAATTTCTGGACTGCTAGAAAAATTTCCTTGTTTTGATTGTTAGTAAGGTCTTCTGAGCGAAAAAGGAGTACTTGTACGGATAGGGGAATAAACCGGTTTAGAGGAACTATGTAGCGCTCTCTCAATTCAGTATAGCGAGGACAGATAAGTAAATAATGGTTACTATTCTCGACTAATCCACAAACACAGTTAGGGGAGTTAATAATGTTTTTCCTATGTAAATCAAAGTTAAGACTGCTACATCCCATGCGTAGTCTGCAGTGCAATATCTGACTTAATCTGTTTCCAACATAATAATAAGGAGATTTTTTAATAATATTAGTCTTATAATGGTTCTTTAGACCATGTACAGATGGGCTGTTTTTTACGTTTTCGGGCAAAGAATTCCATGAATGAACAGTCTGTGGTAGAAAATAATTGGAATATAGTGCAGTACGAGTACGTATTGGAGGAATAATTGAAGAATTACGGGTATTATGAGAATGTATGCTTCGTAAGTCTTGTGGAATAATGTTAGTCAGATATGCTGGAAATAAATTATTCTTCATCTTATAAAACATAATTACTCTATGTTGTTCTCTTCGAACATTTAACCTTTCCCAACCTGTTTCGGAATATAAAGCCTCTAATGATGCAAGACGCGTGCCTCCAGTGACGATTCTGGCAGCCTCGATTTGAACTTTTTCCAATTTGTTTACCAATAGTGCAGATAGATTGTCCCAAATAATATCCCCATATTCAAGAAGTGGTCTAATGTATGTTATATAAATTGTTTCTAATGTTTTTCTATCTAAAATATACCTGAACTTACGTAAAATATTAACCCTACTAAAAGCTTTATTTACAATTAGATCAATATGCTTATTCCAACTACCATCGTCAGAAATAAGTATACCAAGATGTTTGTGATCACGTACTGTATTTATTATATTGTTGTTCATACTTAAGGGGGGATGAACTGGCTTGTTGAATTTTTTACTTATAGTCATAGTTTGTTTTTTTAGGATTAAATTTAACAAGCCACTTCATTGACCAGTCGTGTATTTTAGCCAAATCATGATTTAACATATTGGATGACTGGATAGGGTCGTCTGCAATAAGATACAGGCTGGTATCGTCAGCAAATAGGTTGATTGTAGACTGGATGTCAGATACTATATCATTTATATAGATAATAAAAAGAAGAGGACCCAAAATCGACCCCTGGGGGACCCCAGCTGTTATATTTATCCAAGGAGAACTCTGATTATTTATAACCACCCTCTGCGTCCTGTTAGATGAATAATTTTTAACCCAAGAGAGAAGTTGACCCTTTATTCTAATAGACTCAAGTTTTATTAATAGACCCCTGTGCCAAACCCTATCAAAAGCCTTACTAATGTCACAAAAAGTTACCCTTATTTCCTTCCCCTCGTCGAATGCCTTACCAGATTCGTTTGTAATATAAAGAAGCTGATTAACAGCGGAGTCACCAGGTGTAAAACCTGATTGATGAGAAGTAATTATTCTGTTTTCCATCAAATAATTATATAAATGTTTATACACACAGCGTTCCATAACTTTACCCAAGACGCTTAATAAAGAAATAGGACGATAGTTTTTCACATCACTTGGACAGTCCTTCTTATAGACCGGTGTAACATTTGCGCGTTTCCAATCAGTAGGAAACGTTGATGTTGCGAGTGAAAGATTAAATAGTTTATCTATTACAAACTGCTTTTGAAATATACGACAAAATATACAAAATTACCATTTAAATGACCAATAAAGTGCAATAACTCCTACATGGGTATTAAAATTTTCTTCAAATGGGCATGTGAGTTGATCTTGATATGAGAACCATTTTGCTGTTAAACTAAATCTCTATCTCAAACTGTTCTTGAAATACAAGACAGAATATATAAGATATGAAAAGAAGACCAATAAAGGGCAATAACTCACACATTGGTGTTCAAATTTTCTTCAAAATTGACATGTTGATAGATCTTGATATACTGAACATTTTTGAAAATGATATCCGCTATCTCAAACTGTTTCTAAATACAAGACAAAATATATGAAATCCCCCCAAAAAATTGATCTGTAAAGTTCAATAATTCCTATATGGTATTAAGATTTTCTTCAAAATTGCCATGTGGGTAGAACTTGATATGCTGGACATTTTTATGCCCCGCCCACGAATGTGGAAGGGGCATATTGTGTTACCCTTGTCCGTCCTTCCGTCCGTCCGTCCGGTTAAGTTTTGCGTTTAAGTCCATTTCTCAGAAACTGTAACAGGTACATGTAGAACAATGATAATAGGTCAGTGGATAGATCTTTAATTGAACTATATAGTTCACTAAGTAGTTTGACTTTTTGACCTATATTTCATGCTTGAGTGACTCTGGTTCAGTTTTATGTTTAAGTCCATTTCTCCAACTATATATTATAGGACAAAGATATTTCATCAAATTAATTGCCTTGATGAGTACTACCCAAATCATTGACAATTAGGTGGCTTTGACCTATATTTTACGCTTCAGTGACTTTGGTTGAGTTTTGCGTTAAAGTCCATTTCTCAACAACTATACATTATAGGACAACGATATTTCATCAAATTAATTGCCTTGATGAGTACTACCCAAATCATTTAAATCATTTAAAATAAGGTTGCTTTGACCTACATTATACACTTCAGTGACTTTGGTTAAGTTTTATGTTTAAGTCAATTTCTCAACAACTTCGCATTATAGGACAATGATATTTCAACAAGGTAATGGCCTTGACGAGTACTACCCTCATTTTATGCTTCGGTGAATTTGGTTCAAGTTTGCCTTTAAGTCCATTTCTCAACAACTACACATTAAAGGACAATGGTATTTCATTAAATTAATGGCCTTGATGAGTACTGCCCAAATTATTGACAATTAAGTGGCTTTGACCTACATTTTAAAATGAGGTCATCCTTTGCGATAAATCTTTTGGCGGGATATCCGTGTCTTCCATACACATTCTCTAGTTTTAATTGCATGCCTCCGAGGTTAGGGTAATATTGTGTGATGGATTAACATCATATATTACTTTCCCTTATGAATCGCAAGTTTTGTGCAATAGTGTTTGGATGAGAGAGAGAGGGACAAGAGTATAAACCACGCTAATACTTCCTGTCATGGCCACAGGTAAGTACATGGTTGTTGATTGGGGGTAATAAACAGGTTTGTCGTTTTGTTGGACAACAATCTGTCAAAAAATTACCTGTCGGTGTGTCTAATTATCCCGGCTAATATTATTTCAATTATTTGTAGAGCAGTCTGCTCTTCAGAACATAGATTTATTATATATATGGTCAGAATTTCGCATTGCACATTTTTTTTTTATATTTTCAAACAATTTTTTAAAATAAAATGTTGGTTTTGTACCTAGATGTTATCAAAATATCAAAACAAAACCAGGAAAAGTATATAATACGCTTTTGTCATACAATCATTTAGTTAGACAACCGTCTGCTTCACATTGATAAAGAATGTACATGATGGCAACGGTAGGTCACCGTTATTTTATATCTCTAAGGTCATTAAATTTTATCGAGAGGATAGCAAAATGGCGACCCACACAACGAAGTTAAATCACATCGAAATATTGATCTCATGCACTTATCCTTTGCTATAAAACATTAATATAGATGTATACTGGTTCATTTATATAAATGGAAAATAATATTAAATTTTATTTTTTTTGCGAATTTTCCCTTTATAAAGGAGTTGTCTTCCAACCTCGAGTCAACCACCTTAATTTAAGTTTGACTCAACAGATTTTGCATAGCTCTTATATTTCCATCGCTTGTTTGTGTCGAACTGATTACTATGCCAAGCTCTTTATTTTGCATATCTAACTACTGTGTCAAGCTCTTTACTGTGTCAACATTCACTGGACCAGACCAAGTGCCTATCAGAGTACTAAAAGAAACATCAGAAATCACTGCTTCAATACTAACACTTATTTATCAGAGATCACTTGATACATCAGTAATACCAATTGACTGGAAGAACGCCAACATAGTCCCAGTCTTTAAGAAGGGTGATCGTACTAAGCCATCAAACTACCGACCAGTATCACTCACAGCAGTTGCATCAAAAGTGCTGGAACATATCATTGTATCACAAATCATGGATCACTTAGACAACCAAAACATCTTAAACGAATATCAGCATGGATTTAGAGCAAAACGATCATGCGAGAGCCAACTTTTAATGACAACCGATGATATTGCAAGATCTATGGATAGAAAAAACCAAATAGATATAGCCATTTTAGACTTTTCAAAGGCTTTTGATAAAGTTGCACACAAGAGACTTTCCATCAAGCTCGAATACTATGGCATCAACGGAACAACCAGAAAGTGGATAGACGAGTTCCTGTCCGACAGAAAACAACTTGTTGTGGTAGAGGGTAAGAGATCTCAATGCTCCACCGTTACATCTGGAGTACCCCAAGGAACCGTACTAGGTCCAACTTTATTTCTTATTTTCATAAATGACATAAACGAAAACATCAAATCCACAACTAGATTATTTGCCGATGATTGTGTTTTATACCGGCCCATCACAACAGCAGACGACCACAGGATTCTTCAGGAAGACTTAAACACCATACAGCTTTGGGCAGATACCTAGCAGATGGAATTTAATGTTGCAAAATGTGCCATCATGCAAGCAACCAATAAGCAAAACAAGAGTAACTTCACATACAAAATGCAAGGACAAGACCTAACCATAGTCGATCACCATCCTTACCTCGGAGTCGAACTAAGCAACAACTTGAAGTACAATCTCCATATTGATCAGACTATTAACAAAGCATCTAGAGTGCTTGGTTTTCTTAAAAGGAACCTGAGAAACAGCCCAGTTAAAGTTAAAGAGAGAGCATACATCAGCCTCGTACGACCAAAACTAGAGTATTGTTCAACCATCTGGAGCCCTCATACTAAACAATATGTAGACAGATTAGAACAAACACAGAAAAACGCAGCAAGATTTGTACTTAACAAACCGCTCGACTATCGAAGACCTGATAGCTCAACTCAACTTGTACAAAGTCTTAACTGGGAAACCCTACAACATAGACGGAATACATCAGACGTCACTCTTATGTATAAAATACTAAACAACCTAATCGCTGTACCAAGTGCATATCATCCTGTTCCAGCTACTGTCAGAACCACCAGGCAATCCCATGACATGAAGCTCCAAACCATCAGAGCATCAGTAACTGCCTACCAGTATTCATTCTTTCCCCGAACTGTTCTCCTCTGGAACCAGCTACCACCAGGGACTGTAGCAGCCACAGACCTTGATACATTCAAGGTGGCAGTCAGAGGTTAAACCAACAACGACTTTAATTTGTACAGTATATATACATGTTTGGCTTTTAAATGTTTATTTATTTTAAACCGTGTTACTGAGGCTCCAAGGTGCACGCATGTACATAGTTTTCCATCAGCGTGATGTCTGCACAGCGGATTTTGCTGATTACCATAATTGAAGTTGAAGTTGAAGTTGAAGTTTTAATTACAAATTAATTAATTTATTGTTCAAATTTAAGTGGTCTTAATGCTGCAGTAGTATCATGCTGTGCTCAGTAAGCCCTTTATTTCAAGTCAAAGTGGCGTTAATTTATTAGTATTTCTCGTTCAAATTAAACCCAACCTCTATCAGTTTTTTTATAGAAAAAAATTATACGCAAAAGGGCGATAACTCTAAATGGGTCATCAAAATTTCTTCAAAATTGCATCGCGGGTAGATCTTGTCATTATGATCACTTTAACTCGTCAGTTTTATTTATATCTGCAACTTTGTTTTTTTAGTAACAGCGGCCATGTTTTGTCCTCGGACTAACCGGAAACAATTTTTAAACTACACAACCTGGTGATGATCCAGGCCAAGTTTGATTTTACTTTCAGAGGAGAAGATTTTTGAGAAAAAAAAAAAAAATTACGATGTACGGAAGGACGCCATGATGACAAAAAATTTCTATAGACGATTGAAAAGTGGTTGAACAACTTTTATGGATTGATTTTTTGTAGGGATGTCAACGAGTACTCGAATACTCGAGTATCGCTCGGAAGGTACGAATATCGAGTACCTAATTGGTACTCGAATACTCGGCATTACAACTGCCATTCTCTTTGTTAATACGACTGCCTCCATATTTCAGAGCATTATGCTTCAAAACATAAGAAACTCGTTACCCCCCCCCGATAGACACTATTAACTAACATAAGTTGAACATCTAAAGAAACATGTAGGTTATGCTACCTAAAATTCAAAAGCAAATATCTCCCAAAATACCTTTTGGATCATGTTAATTTCTTACAAGCGATTTCTGTATCAACAAAAACAAAAATCTGAAAAAGCGAACATTTTTGGATTTTGAATTTCATTTCCTCAAAAAAAGGTAGATAAAAAATACCTTTTTACACCAAAAATGCAAAAATGATGGAAAACAATGAAAACTGAATCCTTCGTCGTAACAAGTGTAAGACATGGTCAGAAATAACTCTGTTGGTAGCTGTAAATAAAGCAAACTTTGAACATATCATTTCTTAGCGAGCTTTTTTTTCGTTTGAAGAGGGGAGGAAGGACCTTTTTCGGGACGCCGGGATTCGCCATTATATTCAGCGGGAATTCGGGATTAACCCATAACTGGATCCGGGATTTGCATTGCCATTTATCGGGATTCGGGATTTGAAAATTCATTTTCTTGGGAATTCGGGATTTGAAAGTTATTTTTACGGGATCCCGGGATCAGATCCCCTCCTACCCACCCTCTTTGAATAAATAGGCTGTTTGGTCATATTTCTATTAACTGAAAAGCCGAAAAATGTACACTTTGTGATCAAATAATATTCTCTACTGAAAATTTATTTGATTTAAACCGTGTCGTCCCCAGATGTTTATATAAGCGTTAATTGTGATTTAAATAATTTGATTAATCAGACAAGCGTGTTACTAAACAAAAACAAGTTGTGAAAGAAAAACTTGTATATAATTTTGCGTTTATTGAATATTGATTAATCAAACCAATGGTACACAAACCAAGCGAGGGTCCAGGCAATCAGAGAAGCTTCTGATTGGAAATGCAAGGAGTTTTAGGCGAGCGGAGCGAGGCGCGAAAATGTTTGGGGGTATTTCTTAATAAAAAACCAGGATATTCATTATAAAATACATGGTTGTCAAGAAAAAAGGGGGGTTCCAACCCACTGAACCCCCCCCATCTGGATCCGACAATGCACAGACAGTAATTGGTGCTTCTGTTATGGCATTTAAGCAATATTGTAGTTATATTAATGAATGATAAGAATCTTGAAGTCCAGTAATTTTCGTTTCAAAAGATCACCGGGTATACTCGAGAATTATATCAGAGTACTCGAGTGGCATTTTTAATTCATTTTGACATCCCTAATTTATTTTTTTGTGACAGTAATTTCACTTTGTTGACAAAATTGATGTACAGACTACAGACACGACAATAGGGCACGAGTTTGAAAAACAAAGGGTGTGAACACGGAAATTTCACTACTGGAAAGTCAAATTAGAAATCATCATGCTCGTTGTGAAATTTTGTTTTGACGTCGAGGGTTTCCATTTCCATGATGAAATTTCGAAACTTCCTCATAAAATAAAGGAATTTAGCTTGTCCTTGTCTTTTTATAAAATTTTAGTTTCTTGATATTCTGGTTATTAAATGTGGTTTGTTTCCATTGATTTATTCACTTTTTTACTTTTTGGGGCCATTTTGGGCTTGCTAAATGATGTGAGGTTCCTCACTGTGTTGAAGACGGTGACCCCTAGATTGGGTGGTTTTAAGCTGATGATGGGATATTGTCTCTTTGACATTAACTCCATCTCCTCTCTTTTTCATATACAGTATTAAAATAAGCTGCTATAGTGATTAAAGCTTTAAATACATATTATAACTTCAGTTTCACAATACATGTATTAAGAAATCTAATTTTACTGAAGAACCTTTGAACCTCTGATTAAAAGATATAACGTCCCCTGAGTTTTGTTATAAATAACTTGCAAGCCAAGTTTTAAGAAGTTGTGTTATTTTGTTCAAAAGGCAACACTTTTAAACCAACGGGGACAGAGCGACGAATATAACTGTTTGTATCACATTATATCCCTCATTTCGTTTGAAGGTTTATGCAAACAAAAGTTAGAACTCGGACTCAACGTTACAATGGTATGACAGAGAGCAATGCTCAGGATCAATGATCTTACACATTTCCTTGAAATATCAAAAGACTACATCAAAAGACAAACTCGAAGCTCAGATGCTGAGCCTGTATCACTCACGTACCAAAATGATTTTTTTTTAACAAAACCAGACACATCAATATACAATGAGTTAAAATGTCTCTGCGAAGTAATCACCAACTCTCTACTACTTTTTATAAGTTCATTTAACACTAATAATCAACAAATATTGCTTTCATTCTCTCAAATACATTAAGTATGATACATGCTCTTTTGAAAAAAATACCTTAATACTATGAATTAATATTTACACATAATAAAAAGAATCAATAAAAGAAACATCTTTTTACAAAATCTAAATACATTTGCCAACTTTGATTTTAAATTACATGTATACAAAAAGAATAAAAACGATACATCAAAACAAACGAAGTAAAAAATTTAAACAGTAAAAAAATCAATATTTGCCCCCCTCAAAAAAATGAACTATACTTTTGTTTGTTGAAATATTTTTATAAGATAGAGTAAGTTCAGTAAGGCCACATTTTAGCCCCAAAATTGAAGAAGAGCTCTAGAAAGATCTGTGTTTGTTTTCAAACTGTATAATGTCTACTTTACACAGTTCAATTGGTTTTTGGAAATTAATTCAACATATTTGGTTTTATAAGCCAACCAAACAGCAAAAATTAGGGGGGATCCTTAAAAGGCTTCAAAAGGTTAGATTTTGGATGTTTTTGGCATCTTTAACATTGGCCATCAACCATCTGTACACTAACAAGCTTTATATACATTGTGTTAAATGGTAAATTATAACTTGTGTATAAAAATTTTGAGTGTACACACGGTTGGCCACTTCCGTTTCAATCAGAAACCAACCAAAAATGACAAAAATTCCACTTTAAAAAAAAAAAAAAAAATGCCTTTTTGGGCTAATTTTTTGGCATCATTTCTAGGATCCCAGAATATTTTTTTGAAAAATAAATATGAATTATACAACCATTCTACGATATAATAACGATCATATGACAAAGGTTTGACAAATTTTACAAAACGAGGAAATAAGTGTGCCGAAAAAGGCCCTTTCCGAACTTTGTGCTTTGATTACAGAGGTATGTATAACCGGGGAGTGGCAACAAACAGAAAAATGTTAAACATGCCCCTCATCAAGGCTCTAACAAAATTTTGTACTCACTTTATATTATAATTGCAGAAATATAATGCACGATAGTATTGGCTATGTATGTTTAGGGGGGATCTGAATACTCTAAAACATTGGTGAAACAAAACAAAAAATAAAAAACTCAAATGACCAATCATGTTGCAATTTCATACAATGACATTCGTTCCGCCTACGAAGAAGTAAAAGTTCAGATTTGTTGAAGCATTAAATGAATGATGATAATTTAGTCATCGAATCTTGTTTTCCTCTTAGCCCTCAGTTTTCCTTCTTCTTGCGGCATTACAATGTCATCTTGAAAAGGTAAGCATTCCCGACACGTTCATTACAAATACAGAGGTTGCCACCATTACCACTAAAACAAAGAGCCCGCGGGAAGTTTAAACCATCAGATTTCGTTAGCAAAGTTTTCACCTTTTTACCGTCACGCGATATTACTGTGACATTGTGTGAAAATCGCCCTACAACCAAAACGTTTTGATTGTTGTCGGCTTTAAGACTAACTACCCCAACTACTGAGTCGTCCTGGAATCTCCAAATGAGTTGTCCAGTAGCATGATAACACATAACTGCATTTGTACGACAATCTGCATAGTATATCCTGTCTGCCATGGTCGTCACATATTCCAAAGAATCGGCATCATATTTTAAAGTGCGAACTAATTTTCCTGACATTTCAATGATAGCTATTTTACGTCTATCAACCACAACATAAATATGTTTTTCATGATACGACAAGCCCCAAGTGTCTCCGTCAAAGTCTATGTTCTGGCCTACAACTGTTTTCTTGATATTGAGAATCTGGATATATCCTGAATCGCCATAGGATACCGCTACACTTTCTGAATCGATAACTGTTACGTCATATGGTTCACTGGCGAGCCGAATGTTTCGGACGTGTGTTCCACTCTGATTGTACTGCATTAATCGTTTGCTTCCCCAATAGTCTGCAATCAAAACTTGACCGTCGTGTAAGACGGCACAACCTGAAACGAGCATGCTTTTAGAACCTTTTTCAACAGTAAACGCTCTTTTCTGCTTGACCTCAATTCCGAGACGACTTCGCGCAACTGAACTTCCAACATGTTTTTGTGCCTGGAAAATTTTGGGCTCTAACAATGGAATATTTATCTTTGTCGAATCAACGTTAAGTTTGCCAAAAAATTTGATATCTTTTACCATCGAACTTAATCCGGGGTTAATCCTTAAATTGATGCTGTGCCTATCGGTAGTTCTATACTCCGACGTTCTATTTAAAGATTCGTGTACTGTTTTGATCATCTCGCGCGTGCCAAGAAAAACTTGCAAATCAGATGCATATTGTTTCATCTCGGTTGTCTGCTCTTGCAAACGCATTATTAACCCTTTTGATTCTTCCATTTGTTTGGAAACTGCGTCACATTTTGACCTACATTTGGTTAGTTCTAATTCTAACTCAAAAACCAAGTTTTGTTCTATTTCGTCCAAATGTGTATTGATTGAATGACGAAATTCTTTGATTTCTCTCCTTATTTTCTTTTCTTGTTTATCAAGATCTGCTGAACTTGTATGCTTGACAATGTTGTTTATATTTTGAAGTATCACAGTTATGGTATCCTCTACATCAGATACCAAAGTGGAGGATTTTGCATTTTTTGCTGCGTCTTCCAGAGGTATGATGTCATCACACAATTTGTGTTGAGACAGAGCACATGCTAGACACAGAACACTATCATGGGTTTTACAGTATAAATCATACACCTTTCCATGCACTTCACAATTCCTTCCAATAGAAATATGGGATATTTTTTTATAATCTTCAATTCCTATCATTTTATGACCTCTTGACATCCTTGTTGCCCTGTGCATCTTCTCACAGTCTTTACAAAAGCCTTCTTCACAATTCGTACACCACTTCTGTGCATCTTTACTGATACATTCATATCCACATGGACCACACGAAAGTCTTGATGACGCCATATGGAACCCTATAATGTAAACGTACACATTAATTAAAGTTTTTTCAACGTATTAATAAATTGAGGAAGAACTTCCGATATTACGTTGAAAAATAAATCGAAAGTGGATCTTTTGTTAATTTAACAACAACGAAATAATAATAATAAAAATAATAATAATAATAACATTAGTAATAATAACTAGTACTAATTGTGTTTGGATGCAAACATTTAGCTAGCCGGCAGATTAGCGGCGAGCACCCTTTGACCCATCTTTCAAAATTACGCATTGTTATATTCTCTCCTTTCAAGATTGTGGTCATGGAGTAAGAAGTCTACCTGTATTGTGTTTTATTCGTATGTTTACTACACTATAAGCATACGGGACAGATAAAGGGGAGGTTTGGTTACCCATATACCGGTTTAACCCTACCGCAGATTTATTTAGATAATGTAAGTTTAAAATAAAATCGGTTAGTGAGGCCCGTCATGGGTTTCTTGATAACCTGATTATCAGGATATTTTTTTTAATGATTATTTGATTACAAGAGCATTTATTTAATTATTATTTGATTATTAGCTTGCATTTTTATACATTTTTTGATTACTAAGCCAAAAATTGTTTGATTACCAAGGTAAAAATTAAATGATTATCTGATTACCAAGGCAAATATTTAATGATTATTTGATTCCTAGGAACCCCCATGAGGACCCTCATCGCCGCTGATCCCAAAACCGATTTTATTTATAAACTAACAATATCTGAATAGGAAAATGTGTTTAAAACTAAGGAGTTTCTCCTTCATTCAAAGCTCTGTTTGCTTTCAATTTAGACCCTTTTGTTCTGTTTCAGGTTTAATACATCTTCCAAATGTTTGATTGTCTGCACTGATGAGACATGATTTGTCAAAATGCCCATATGCAGAAGGTAAATTTAAATTACCTTCGGTATTTAGTTATTTTCTCTTATTCCGATACCATTTGCGCATATGCAATGTATTATGTAGAGTGTTATAGCGGTTGACGCGATTGATAAGAATCATTTTAGAACAATATCTTTAATAATTCAAGGCAGGGTTGCTATCATTTAACCATGGGCTGGGTCTCATATTGAATTTCACCCCGAGCATAAACGACGAGTAAAATTCGAAAAAGAGGTCACAGCTTAATACTAAATGGACAAAACACTACCCCCGGCATAAATTTTTCTGTTCTATAGCGACTTTGTAGAACGCACATGTTAGTCTGTGTCTAAGATTTCTCCATGTACAGATCTTACCAAAAACACTGGCCTTCTGGCTACAATCTGTGGAAATATTACCGCAATATTGCGGCAACATTTTGAGGACATGTTTCGTAAATATTGCGGCTATATCAGAATTCGTATGTAAATCATTTTTGCGGCAATATCACCAGAAACAATGTTGCGGTTTTATTGCAGCAATATTGTGGTACTATTATCGCAACATTATATTAAAGGGATAACAGCATCGTTGCGGCAATATTACCACAACAACCTTCCTTTTTAAATAGTCCATGGGCTGGAATAACCCCCCGTGCACCCCCCCCACTTCCGAACCCCACCTATTTTTTTAAGTCCGCATACATCCCCTCTTCAAAATAAAACATGTTAACACAAGCATAACCTGCACGCACTTGGGGAATTTGGCCCATTTTTAGACCCACCTACAGAAATTTTGGAAAATTTCGTTTTTCGTTAAAGTTTTTCTTTCAGTTGCTTCAAAATGTTGACAAAATGCTTTCAAGTTATAAAAACGAGGTATCAAATGATTGCTTATTGTATGAGCTTTTCAAAGAACCTAAGTTTTTACAATTTTCATGCCCAATACATTCTATAGCGCAATTAAACGTACCCCTACCCCAATGAAATATTGACGAAAAAACTGATATTTTCATTGAAATTGCGTAAGTTTGATGGTTTAGAGAACGCGAAGTGCATCTCAATTCCCGATTCTGAAAATTGTTTTTGGCTTTTCAATCTAATTTTTTTATTATAAAATAGGTTAAGACAATGTTAACATATTTTAGATGACCAAAATTTTATTTTCAAATATACCAAATACAGGGACCTTTGAATAATTTCGTTTTTGAATAAGTTTTTTCTTTCTTTTGCCTAATATTATTTTTTAGTAAACAAATATCATTTAAAAT
>MJUU01012453.1:4317-24481 GCA_002080025.1 Modiolus philippinarum | reverse complement strand
ATCGGCAATTGTTAAATATATATTCAGATTTTTACGACCCTTAAGTCAAAAAGTCGAAAATGTGAAAAATCTAAAATTCCGAAAAATTCCATTTTTCAAAAATTTTATACCGAAAATCAAAATTTTATGGACTTTAATGGTTTTATTTTCTAACATTGTATCACAACTGATTAGTTAGGCATAAAAACTAGATCAAATGACGATGGTTGTTTATTTGAAAGGAATTGACAGCCTAAAATCGAGATTTTCGCAATTTTTTGCAGGGGTAGGGGTAGATTTTTTGTATACCCTGATCATAAAATGGGCGTAAAGTACCCAAACTTGTGTTCATTGTAAAGCATATTAAATTAGCTTTAATTTGATACCAAATTTCAGTACATATTACTTATCTGCAAAAAGTTATGGAGCTTAAAAGATGAAACTTATGTTAAAACGAAAATACAATAATTTTTCGGGTGTACTATAAAAGTGGCCCTATACTGTCTATGCGTGCAGGTTATGTTCGTGTTAACATGTTTTATTTTGAAGAGGGGACATAGAAGGACTGAAAAAAACCGGTCTAGTTCGGAAGTGGGGGGGGGTGCACGGAAAGTGTTTCCAGCCCACGGACTAAAACAGTGTTGCGGTAATCTTGCCGCAAAATTTGTAATTTGTACATTTAATACACAACATTATCTTATCGATATATTCTATGAAAGGTTAAATTTTGATCCATTCATTTTCAGTATATGTCACAGAAAGCAAGAATAAAACATGAATTTCATTATCAAATATAACTGAAACTGATGATATGAAAATAATGCAAAAATAATTAACTAATGCTTGATAACAGCAGAGCATGAATTTAAAAGATACACAATTTTGGGCAGCATTTTATAGTGTTCGTATTCTAGTATCTGTAAAAGTTAACAAAAAATGTCTGATCAGTTCACGTTTTTCAGTAATAAATTCTCATCACCAGGGCTAACATTTTCAATTCGTATTACAAGGAGATGTTTAAAAGATTAATATATAAGAAAACTATTATATGATATACAATGTTACAAATGTACAAATACTTTTATGTGTATTTAGTGCAGAAAATACACACAAAAAATGAAAGATCATAAATTGAAAAGTTGTATAGAATCTGATACAGAACAAATAGCCAATAGGATCTAAATGACAGATGGGTACAGAGATTTTCACGAGTGAGATACTCTTTAGGTTCAAACATTATTTTCAAAACAAAAATATTACAAGATTCAAAATATAATCGTCTTCAGATCAGCACCGGTAGGGTTAAACCCCCCTTTCCACTGTCCTGTTTCCTCAAGGTACCTTAACTTACTATGTATGATGACAAATGAATATATAATACTTATTAAATTGTTTATTGTATATCGAAAGAAAGATAGTAATGCATTCAGTGCAGACAAGAACGAAGACATTATTTTAACATGTCTTCGGTTAATGGACTTCCAAATGGTTTGGTTTGATCTGCACTGATGAGACATAAATTGTCGAAATGCGCATATGCAGAAAATAAATTGTCAGTAACTTCGGTATTTTGTTATTTATTACCACTGGGCCAAAGCCTCTGCTGGTGGGCTGTAAGGCCCCGGGGTATTCACCAACCCCGTAGTCAGCACTTCGGTGCTGACCAGAAAACCGATTGATTTGAAACCTGCAATATCTAAATTTTGTTTAAAACTAAGGAGTATCTCCCTGATGCACAGCTCTGTCCTTAGCTGAATTTTAGCTTTTCTATTTAAATTCTTTTTGGTTATTTGTTTTCTATCAGCTTTAACATGTCTTCGGTTAATGGACTTCCAAAAGTTTTGGTTTGATCTGCACTGATAGACATAAGTTGTCGAAATGCTCGTATGCAGAAAATAAATTGTCAGTTACTTCGGTATTTTGTTATTTATTACCACTGGGCCGATGCCTCTGCTGGTGGACTATTAGTCCGCGAGGGTATTCACCAACCTCGTAGTCAGCACTTCGGTGCTGACCCGAAAACCGATTGATTTGAAACCTGCAATATCTAAATTTTGTTTAAAACTAAGGAGTATCTCCCTGATGCACAGCTCTGTCCTTAGCTGAATTTTGGCTTTTCTATTTAAATCCTTTTTTATTTGTTCTCTATCAGCTTGTTCATGTTTTTCGGTTAATGGACTTCCAAATGTTTTGGTTTGATCTGCAGTGATTAGACATAAGTTGACGAAATACGCATATTATTTACATTTTACATTTACATATAACATTTTTTCACCAGTTCATTTAAATTTTGAATATTGAGGACAAAAATGGTTTACTGATTTTCCTAAACCACATATTCAATTGCAGTCTTTATTACAAACGAAAAATTAACAATGTAATTAGGTCCGAACATCGTTCTGTCCGTAGCTGATTTTTGCTGTACATTTTTGCATTTATGGTCCTCCAAACGTTTAGGTTTTAGCTGCACTGAAGAGACATAAGTTATCCAAATACGCATATGCAGACACTAAATTCTCAGTAACTTCGGTATTTAGTTATTTGTTACCACTGGGTCGATGCCTTTGTTGGTGGACTGTAAGTGCCCCAGCGTGTTCACCAGCCTCATATTCAGAACTTCGGTGCTGACCAAAAAGCCGACTTTAATAAAACTTGCAATATCCAAATTTTACATATTTTGTTGAAAACTAAGGAGTATCTCCCTCATTGAAAACTGTCCTTAGCTGATTTTGGCTTTACATTTAGATCATATTGGTTAGTTGTTCGTTATCACTTTTTAAACATCTTTGAATTTTTGGTCTTCCAAACGTTTAAGATTTTATCTGCACTGAAGAAACAGAACTTGTCGAAATGCACATATGCAGAAACTAAATTCTAAGTTACTTCGGTATTTAGTTACTTGTTCAAATTGTGATATGTCTCAAAATTATAAATATAAGGTTTAAAAAAATTACAATTTTCTCATTAACATACTACATAGTGCTTTTTAGCTCACTTGACCCGAAGGGTCAGTGTGAGCTATTGCCATCACTTGGCGTCCGTCGTCCGTCCGTCCGTCCGTCCGTTAAACTTTTCACATATTCATCTTCTCCTCTGAAACCACTGAAGCAAATTCAACCAAACTTTACAGCAATGGTGTATGGAAGGTCCTTTACAAAGATTGCTCATTTCGTTCTGATTCAATAAAAAACATGGCCGCCAGCGCGGAACTTAGGTTTAACATTGGACCCTATGGGAAAAATCACATTTTCATCTTCTGCTCTAAAAAGGCTGAAGCAAATTGAACCAAACTTTACAGGAATGATGTACTTAAGGTCCTAAACAAAGATTGCTCATTTCGTTCCGATCTGATGAAAAACATGGCCGCCAGTGTGGAACTTAGGTTTAACATTGGACCCTATGGGAAAAATCACATTTTCATCTTTTCCTTTGAAACTGCAGAAGCAAATTCAACCAAACTTTACAGAAAGGATGAATAGAAGGTCCTTAACAAAGATTGCTCATTTAGGTACAATCCGTTAGAAAACATGGCTGCCAGCACGGAAAATAGTTTATCATTGAACCCTATGGGAAAATCACATTTTCATCTACTCTTCTGAAACCACTGAAGCAAATTCAACCTAACTTTACAGGAATGATGACTGAAGGTACTTTACAAAAATTGCACATTTGATTTCAATCCGACAAAAAATATTTGCCCAAGTGCAGAACATAGTTTAACATTGGAGCCCAGTATGAGAAAACCATCCTTTTCATCATCTTCTCTCAAAACAATTAAAGCAAATTATACTTATTATAAATGTATAGAAGGTCCTTTGCAAAAAATACTCATTTCAATAGGATCAGACAAAACACACCGGTGCTAATTGAGAACATACCTAAACATCCTACCCATTGGTAAAAAAAAAAAACATGATCATTTTTTGTCATGCATGGCATAGAAGCGTTTTGTCAGGTGAGCGATACAGGCTCAGTCTCTGAGCCTCTAGTTATTAACTTTAGTGTATTTGACTTTATATGTTTAAAACTGCCAATTCAATACGAATGACAAAGTATGCCAATATTACCTAAACTAGGCCAATATGGATTTTTCCATATTGGCCTAGTCCAATATTTAATGTTTCATAAAACCTCTTGATTTATCGTCTCTCGTTATGAAAACATTAAAGTCAGCCAGTAGTGTGTAAATTGTCGTCTGCTGCTAGGCTTTGACATGATGCAAGGTCTATCAAAATGAGAAGTAAATAAATACTGGAAAGCAATGGACACAATTCATAGTTATAGATCCTCGGTAAGTCACATTGGCCTTCGGCTTGCGCCTTTGGCCAATATTGCTTACCTCGTATCTATATCAATGTCAATATGAAAACCATTACGCAATAATACTATATTATTTGCGGAATAAAATGGTTGCGATTTGCAATATGATTGATATTCGGGCTTTTATATTCCTAGATTTTTAGCTTACGTTGCTTTATTCATTTATATTCAGTTTAATCCTTTCATTGCTAATTACACATTTTCATTGCTAATTACACATTTTCATTGCTAATTACAGTGTAATATTTTCGCACTTATCATGTTAAACGTGTGAAATATAACAACTATACATTGGTTATTAGGTATGGTTTGTTTCCATTGATTTATTCACCCTTTTTAACGTTTTGGGCCGTTTAGAGCTTGTTGTATAGTGTGAGGTTCCTCACTGTGTTTGAAGACCGCACTGTGACCCCTACATGCTTTGATTAAAATCGTTTTAACCTGGAGATGGGATGTTGTTACCTTGACATTCATCCAATTTCCTTTAGTTTTCATATATACAATATCATTAGGGCAGGATATTGTAAGGAAAAATGATTTCATGTTAAATTTTCTTAGTTTTAATGAACGACTGCTATTTTTACAATCGGATGCAATATTTGATGAGACCATTGATTCAAGATATAATATCTTAAATAATTATTTATTTTTTAAAATGAAGAATTAAGCTTTCCATCTCGCAAAGAACCAAAAAGAAATGACCCTTGTCAAAATATATTTTCTGGAACAAATTTACGCCCAAAGTTTCCTTTATCTTTTCCCAATCCATACCGTTTCTGTCTGGTCTAATTTTATTTCAACCCCTGACATATCAGCATATCTCTGTAATGGACAAAGGGATGCCTCCAAGGAATCTGAGAAACCATCAAAGATAAATGTATCATTCGCATTTTGAGATATTTGAAATTCTGTGTCAAATGTAGTTATTACTTTTATATATTGATCGTGATGAATAAGTATACCAACACTTTTTGCAGAAAAAAGCAAGTCCACTTGTCTGAAAACGTTTTGAATATCGATTAACTCGGACAATATTATTTAATATTTGTATAAAATATTATAGTATTATTGCGTAATGGTTTTCATATTGGCATTGTTATAGATCCGAGGTAAGCCATATTGGCCTGAGGATCTATAACTACTGTATGCCGATATGCCGGAAAACATTACACAATTATACATTTATTGATTAACTTCATTTTTATGAATTGTATCAATTGCTTTCCAGTATTTCTTAACTTTTTATTTTGATAGACCATGCGTTATGTCAAAGCCTAGCAGCAGACGACAATTTACACACTACCGGCATACTTTAATTACACACTACCGGCATACTACGAGAGACGATAAATCAAGAGGATTTATGAAATATTCCATATTGGACTAGGCTAATATGGAAAAATCCATATTGGCCTATATACATATATATAGCTAGTTTAGGCCATATTGGCATACTTTGACATTCGTATTGAATCGGCAGTTTTAAACATATTAAGTCAAATACACTAAAGTTAATCAATAATTCTCATTATTAAATGTTTAAGGTGTAACAGTATAAATTGCTGTGTTTATTGGACGCTTTCTTGCTATAACTTTAGCTTAATATTACAAAATACGGTAACGAAAACTGAGAAATAGATTTCTTTTAAAACAGTGTGTATATCGTATTTCTACTTACAATTAAGGTGTCAAACCACCAATTCGGCCAATTAGAGCTTAGAACAAATAAAAAAGATAGCTCTTTTAGAATCTAAATATAAATTTGAATTTTTGCACCTTTAAAAATAAATGTCGGGTTGAAATAAATAATACACCTGTTTGAACAATGATGTAAATTGCCCAGTCAGATTTGAATATGGGGAAATTAAGTTGAAAATATTAGAGAAATGAATTGGTGGTATCTAACCTTAAGACAAAAATTGCGAAACATGTCATGAAAAGTTGTAGTAGCCTAAATTGATGCAAAACATGTATGTATGATGAATTTGAGGTAAAGATTGAAGTTTTAGTCAGTTATTGCCACAATTTTAGCCAACCGTTATGTAATATTTCGATATTTTGACACTGAAATGCCTCTTTTATGCAATTTTCATGATTTTGTGCAAAATTAGAAGGGTTAACTGTGTAAATTAGTTTGAAAACATCAAATGTAGACTAATTTTACAAAGGAATTTGTAACTTTGTTTTTATATATGTTCAATGTTTTCATATTTCATGTCTTCGGTGTCTCGAGAAAAGCGGCAACTCTGACTGAGGTCTGAGACTGGAGTGCCTCATGTAAAAATCTGCCTGATTTGTATACAATAATTTTTTTAAACAGGAATGGTGCTTATACATGTATATGCGGTTTAATGTGAACATGAACCTAAGAAATAAAGTAGAAAAACTGTTTTATCAAAGCTCACTGATACATACCCCCCATTTGATAATCAATTAAATTAAATTCTGAAATAGAAGATGCGAATCTACATTTTGTCACAAAGAATGTGTTAAAGTTTCATGAAGATCTATTAAGTGGTTCAGCAGGAGTTGCGGATAAGAGATAGGTACCTACTATTAATGTACTGGCAAAGTCCATATTTTGCTATGGGAAACCCTAAAAAATCAATCAAATCAAATTCTGAAATAGGAGGTGCACATCTGCATTATGTCACAAAGACTATGTTAAAGATTCACGAAAATCTATTAAGTGATTCAGGAGGAGTAGCGGATAAGCGATGGGTACCCCTTGTAAAGTAATGGCAAAGCCCATGTTTTGCTATGGGAAACCCCAAACTTCGATCAAATCAAATTCTTAAATAAGAGGTGCACATATACATTATGTCACAAAGACTGTGTTAAAGTTTCATGAAAATCTATGGAGTTGCAGATAAGAGATGGGTAGTCCCCCTTGTATTGTAATGACAAAGTCCATGTTTTGCGATGGGAAACCCCAAAAATCAATTAAATCAAATTCTGAAGTAGGAAATGCACATCATTGTCATTTTAGGGTCCACAGTGTCAAAACAAGAGTCAAGTCAAAATTTTATCATCTGATTTTGGGAAAACATTTTGAATTTTCCACACTTTTCATAAATTTGCATTTATGTTATGTTATTTTCTTTAAATATCATATATTTAATCAACCAAAGGAAAAAAATGTACTTGGGTGGACTTGTAGTGGTTTTAATACTATCATTGTACCTATTCAGATCGAGCTTTTCAACTAACTCGCAAAACTAATATTCTTCAGTAGCCCAAAAAATTAACAAAACTGGTTTTCCCCTGTCTTCTTGACCTTTTTGAATAAATTTCTGCATTTAAAATGCTATTTGTATGAACACAACCAAAGTTAATGCTTTTCAAGTGCAAAAATACCTCATTTTGTAGCATAATAAATAAATTTAAAGGCAGCTTTGAACATTTGAAGCTTTATTTTGATAGAAAAATACTCTAAGAGCTTCGTTAGTGTTGAACATGGGATGAGATTCATTACATAAAAAAGTATTTTTGGTTTTGTGTCCATGTTTAACATCTAAGAGTGATTGTGCTTAATCAAAGTACTGAAAACGCTATAATCTGTGACTTTTTAGCTCACCTAGCCAAAGCCCATATGAGCTTTTGCCATCACTCGGCGTCCGTCGTACGTCCGTCCGTCCGTCGTCCGTCCATTAACTTTTATTCAAAGATCTTGTCCTCTGAAAGTACTGGGCCAATACTAAGCAAACGTGGCCTGAATCATCACCAGGGTATGCACTTTAAAGTTTGTGATTTTCATGTCCGTAGACCAAACAAGATGGCTGCTGTTACTAAAATAGAACATAGGGGTAAATTGCCATTTTTTGCATATTGCTTGAAAACCGTTACAGATATCAAAAATCAGACATGATGAAATCTACCCGCTCTGCAGATTTGAGAATATCCGATAACCCATCGTGGGGTTATTGTCCCTTTTCCGTAAATTTTCGGTTTTTTGTTACTTTTAGTCTTATATATTGAAAATGGTAGAAGATAGAAGTTAAGTTTAGATTACATAAATGGTCAACATAGTAAGATCTACATGTCCTGCAATTTTGAAGAAAATCTGACGACCCACTGAAGTTATTGCTACTTTTTCTTCGAAAAATAGAATATTTTTTAACATGTTTAACGTTTTCACTTTTATTTCAAAAACTGTTTGAGATAGAGGTTAAATGTGAAATGCAAAAGTGTTGAGCTTTTCAAGGACTGCAATTTCTACATATGTCCAGCAGGTTCGCATCTCATCCAAGATGGCCGCCACTAGGGAACATGGTTTATTATAGGACCCCATAGGATATGCATTCAAAGATCTTCTCTGAAACTACTGAGCCAACGGGGGCAAATTTTGTCACAATAGTCCTCAGGTAATCCCCTTTAAAATTTGTAATTTTTGTGGTTGTACCTCATCCAAGATGGCCGCCAGCGGGGAACATATTTTAACATAGGAACCCTATGGTAAATGCATTCAAAGATCTTCTCCTCTGAAACTACCCAGCTAAATTGAAACAAACCTGGTCACAATAGTCCTTGGGTGGTTACTTTTAAAGTTTATGATTTTAACGTTCGTACCTCATCCAAGATGGCCGCCAGCGCGGAACATTGTATTACATAGGGACCCTATGGGAAATGCATTCAAAGATCTTCTCCTCTAAAACTACCAAGCCAAATTAAACCAAACTTGGTCTCAATAGTCCTTGGGTGGTCCCCTTTGAAGTTTGTGATTTTTACGTTGGTGTTGGTACCTCATCCAAGATGGTCGCCAGTGTGGAACATAGTAACCCTATGAGAAATGCATTCAAATGTCTTCTCCTCTCAATCTACTGAGCCAATTGGAACCAAATTTGTTTACAATAGTCTTTGGGTAGTCCCTTTCAAAGTTTGTGATTTTTATGTTTGGACATCATCCAAGATTGAAACTAACATCTGGTGACATGTTTATAGTATGAATGGGTTGTCTTTTATGACATTGAATGTGAGCCTCTAGTTTAGAAGTGATGCAAAGGAGGGAAAAAATTGTCACGACTGATATATGTGTATTAACCATATTGTCAATTATGTGTGCTTTGTCTGTAATTTAATTTGATGAATTTAAGACATTGAACATCCGTAGGCTCTTTTTCGACATGAAGTATATTTCAGGGAAAACACTATAATACTACAAAGAATGAAATGCTTACCTAAATGTTTCCCAAAGTTTTGTACAACATACTCATGCCGTTGACGTGCTGTTGATATAACAACAAATTGGACGTTACAATAACGTCTTAGAACATTCCTGATTTTTTTAAACGTAATGAAAGGGTTATATTAATGTTACAAATAATGTTATGCCCTGTCCTGTCTATAGACAAAGTATACGTTATTAACTTTTTTAACGATTTTTTAAATTTCGTATACAAATAGTACTTGGCAATATAAACCAGACAATCCGGAAAAAAAGAGAGTCGTCGTTTTAGTCTTTGTGATAGGACTGCATGATGCACTAAGATAACAAAGAATAGTCAATTTCGAAACATCATATTTGTTGCAAATTATTATCAAACATTCTCCCCCCTTAAATTAAGAAAATATGACTTCCAAAATTTACTACCACTTTAACACAAACTTGAGTTCCTTTTTGGAATATTTTATCCCAAGCTCCATCGAAAGATAAAGTATGCAAAAAATAACGAAAACCCATGTTAAAATGACAATAGAATATCTCATTTAAAAATATTTAATGAACATGGTTTATTTGAATTTTATAATGAAAATTTTGCCCATATTATAATCGAAGCGGATCACTGGGAGTTCAAAAATTGATGGATATTAATGATGATAATAAATTGAAATCTGCTGAAGCTTATAGACAATCAGATGAAATCTAAAGACATTGTCAAACATTCCGTTATTGAATCATTGTGTTTTCATTGATCCTTATTAAATAACAAGATGTGTTTTGTGAAACACTTATGCCCCCGAAGAGAAGTTAAGAAGAAACATTTGCATATTGAACAATTATTAATGTGCTTCTGACAGATTAATATGAAGTAATAAATCCTGATATCAGTAAAATCACAACAACTGATGATTGTAATTGGATACAAACAGAAGTCACCCAAAAGACCCCTTCCAATCATTATGCAAACATTATTAAGAAAACTATTTCACATCCCCCTTTTTATACATTTATAATTAACTCATTGTGTTTCTGTCTATCAGTGTTATCAGTACTCTGAGGTTCTCCTAAAAAGTGGAGGAATATATAGAAGATACGGGTTCTCCCAAAAAGTAGGGGAATATATAGAAGATATGGATTGCATGAGAAAAAGTAATAATTATTTTTAGTAACATCCATCATCACTGATATATGTATATATATTAATAATTGTAAAAAGAAATTGAGAAACAATATGAAATAGAGTAAACATAAGTTTGGGTGACTTATTAAATAACATGTGAAATACAAAACAATGTCTCTTACTATTCAAAAGACATACAAAATGTAGGAAACTACGCCGAATAATTTAAAGTATCTTTTTACAATACAAATTCTATTGACATCAACAAACATTTTCTCATAAATGAGTTTAATGTCTCTCTATATTCTATATATATTCAAAATAAAACAATATAATTTCATTTTCCAGGCGAAATTTTACCGGATAGTCACATGTCAAGGTCAAGGTCATGAGGTCAAATATTCTTGCACCAGCTGAAAGGTCTTTCCACAAGGAATACACATGCAAAATATGACTTTCCATTCAAAAGATATACTCAATGTTAAAGTTTTTATGCAGTTGCTCACATGCCAAGGTCAAGGTCACAAGGTGAAATATTCTGGTACCAATCAAAAGGTCTTGCCACAAGGAATGCACATGCAAAATATGAAAGCCATATCACTGCACATGGAAAATATGAAAGCCATATCACTTACCATTCAAAAAATATACCCAATGTTAAAGTTTATTATCTTTTACAAAAAGTCCATCATATGTCAAGGTCAAGGTCACGAGGTCCAAAATTCTGGTACCGTCTGAAAGGTCTTGCCACAAGGAATACACATGCAAAATATGAAAGTCCTATCACTTACCATTCAAAAGATATACCCAATGTTAAAGTTTTTTGTGGACAAACAGACAAACAAACAGACAGACAGACCAATAACTATATGCCCCCCGAATCTTCGATTCACGGGGGCATAAAAAACATAGGTAATCAACGATTACAAAGTTCGCCTCGTTATGGCACATTGTCAGAGATGCATGTATGTGCAAGTTTTAACCTGGATATGGGATGTTGTCTCCTGGACATTTACCCCATTTCCTTTCTTTTTCATGATCCTTACATGTACAGTGACTGAGATCTGAACTCTTCAGTAAATTGGGATGTAAGTCAATCAAGCAGAAAATATAGGTCAAAGTGACCCAATTTTGCCTGGATGCTGACCTTCCGTCAGAGATGCATGCATATGCAAGGTTACATGATCCTAACATGTATAGTGACTTAGATCAGAATGCGGACCTAAACTTGAATGGAAGTCATTCAAGCAGAAAATATAGGTCAAAATGACCTAATTTTGCCAGGATGCTGACCTACCATCAGAGATGCATGCATATGCAAGGTTACATGATCCTATCATGTATAGTGACCTAGATCTGAACTCAGACGTTAACTTTAATTTAAGTCATTCAAGCGGAAAATATAGGTCAAAGTGACCTAATTTTACCTGGATGCAGACCTACCATCAGAGAAGCATGCATATGCAAGGTAATATGATCCTACCATGTATAGTGACTGAGATCTGAACTCGGACGTAAACTTGAATGTAAGTCGTTCAAGCGGAAAATAAAGGTCAAAGTGACCTAATTTTGACTGGATATTGACTTACCATCAGAGATGCATGCATATGCAAGGTTATATGATCCTACCATGTATAGTGACTGAGATCTGAATTCGGACGTGAACTTGAATGTAAGTCGTTCAAGCAGAAAATATAGGTCAAAGTGACCTAATTTTCTTGGAGGCTGTGAGATAGCCGAAGATGCATCTGTATACAAAGATGTATGCTCTTTATTTTTCTTAGATATGATGTACTTGTGCATGAGATAATATCTCATGTGTACACTTTGTTCAATTACTAGTATCTAAATTTATGTAAATTCTAAAACCGAAGGATTAACTCCCACCATCGTAGTTTTGTCCTTAGCTATATTTGATATTACTGACTATTCGGATTTCGTTTGGTTTTATGCATTTTAACATTTTTTGAAATTATGGATTTCCTTTGTTTGGGTTCTAGTGCTGCTGATGAGGAATAAATTTCCGAAATGGCCATACAGCTCATTAAAATTTTTGCCGTTGGAGTTAACATATGTGTTATGGTCTCATGTTCATTTACTCCATATCCTTTCGTAAAATATTTGATGATCTTACCCTTCATAATTACCAAGATATATACTGAAATGCGGACGCGGACGTAGACGTAGACGCGGACGAGGACGAGGACGCCGGGGGTACTCCAATAGTCCCCCTTAACTTCGTTGAGGCGAACTAAAAATCACTGTTTTTACATTTAATTGAATGACACTGTATACTTTTGATAGTTAATCCCGCATTGTTAAATGGGATTGTCGGAAAGTGACAAGATATACCGAAAATCAATTCATGAAAATAAATAATTTTTCTAGGCAAAATCGCCCCAAGTCTCCCCTGATAATCAAATGGTTGTTCCCCAAACCTCAAGTTTAACGGGTTATATCTTTGTGACATGAAGTCTGATGCGTTTACTTAGGTTTTAAGAATGAAAAGTGTAACGGTTGTGGTACGCATATAAAATGAATAAATAATAATTTTATTCTGAAAAATAATGAAAATCTTTTATTAAAATATACTTCATATGATAACATCTAGCAAAAGATTTGACTAGATGGTTAGTACACATAATAAATGAAGGAAAGATAACAGGAAACACTTACAATGGAGTACATTACAATCACATGTCACAATCAACCAGGGAACTGCACAAGAAAAAGAACAAAATGAGAAAAGACAATCATAGATAACGATAGGAACTCGGGATAGCCGGACTTGGTACCGGCACTGGAAACAGCCAGCGGTAGGGTTAAACCGGTTTATGGGTAACCAAACCTCCCCTTTCTCTAAAACTGTGAGTGATATGATACTTTACAAGTGTCTATATATTTTGGGACTATTAAAATATGCAATTCAAATTGTGTGTTTCGAGAGACAAGTAAAATTTATTTTTAGGGTTTTCAAGCAACGGATTTCTCTAATTTGGGTTAACGGATTCACACAAACCGGCATTTTATATTGTTAGAAAGAGGAGATCATGGTGCATCGAAATCTTTTCACTGTTTCCCAAAAACTATTATCACTAGCGCCGTGAAAGTCATAGGAAGGTCGTGTGTGATTTAACATGTGTTTCTATTTCATTGGAAATTTCCAAATAACTAAGGTTATGGAAACCATATCGAAAAATGGAAATTTGAAAAAAACGTATTTACTGTAGGTTATAATACATCGGCAAACGAATACCGAAGCAAGAACGAGGAGAGGGGAAATTCCAAAATCATAAATCCAAAATCACGGCAATACACAGCAACACGAATTGATACAGTATGACAAAGACAAAACAAATAAACAAGAACGCCACAAAACTAAATCACTAGCAATGTGAACCCCTATGAAAACTGAGGTATCATCAGGTACTCCGGAAGGGTAAGCATAATCTGCTCCACGCGTGGCACCCGTCACACTGCCAGTGAAAAGTCCGGTTTTGTCACAGTCGGTGTTAGTCAGTCCGGTAACAAACTCTGGATCTGTTCTCATTTGTGAATCAGAAACATTGTAATAGTCTGTCAAATCGTGGTGACGAACGTATAACTTCTGTAGTGACAATTGCAAAAGTGACTGAACATACCCTTGATGTATAATTTTTTGAGACAGTAATTTCGCTCTGTTGACAAAATCGCTGTACAAACTTCAGGTACGGCAATAGCAAATGAGTTGTGAAATGTACACGCCATATGCCGGAGATGCGGGAATATTACTGCTCAAAAACGGGAAGTTCACTATTGGAAAGTCTAAATCATCACGCTTATCGTAAAGTTTTGTTTTCAGATGTCCAGAGTTGTTAATGTAGAGGTATAGGTCCAGGTATGATGCTGATGATGGTGTATCAGTGGTCTCTTTAATTTCGAGGTTATTTGGGTATATAAGATGAAGGTTATCGTTAAATTGAGGATTGTTCAATGAAAGAACATCATCTGTATAACGGAAACTGAAATTAAAGGATTTGGCTAGCTTATTGTTTCTGAACTAGCCCTTGTATGAACCTGGCTTCATACGAATTAAGAAACAAATCTGCTACAATTGGCGCACAATTAGTCCCCATAGGTATCCCTAATTGTATTTTTATTACAGCTATATAAGTATTCGTTTGCTGATGCATATGTATTACTAAAGTTATAAGGGGAACCAGTGCCTATATGTTTTTGAAACGAGGTATAAAATTGATTGTAATGAATCATTTGGTTGCCATGGAAACAAAGCCAGAAATATATTATTTTGAGAAAAATTGTGTTTTCTGCTGTATGTTATATTTTGATTTCCACTCGATCTATGCATTTAATTATTAAGGAAATTCCTGCTAAATTGTTTCCTGAAAGTGGTCTCAAAATACCCAGAAATCCGTTATGGGAGTTCGTTTGGGAGACTTTTGTGTTTCGCTTTGTTCTTTATTTGATGTTCCATTAATCGATGTTATATTTTTACTTATAAAAAGACAGGAAATGGGGTAAATGTCAAGGAGACAACATCCCATATCCAGGTTAAAACGACCCAAAACAAAGCACCTAGGGGGTCACCGTATGGTCTTCAACACAGTGAGGAACCTCACACCATATAGCAAGCCCTAAATGACCCCCAAAAGGTAAAAAGTGAATAAACCAATGGAAACAAACCACATCCAATAACCAAATATCAAGAAACTAAAGTTTTATAAGAAGACACTGACAAGCCAGTTACCAACATATTCCTGACTTGGGACAGGCGCAAAATTGCGGTGGAGTTAAACTCGTTTTCTTGGATCCAAACCCTCCCCCTATGTGTGGTGAATGGCTAAAAATAAATACACAAAAAGACTCACAGTAAAAATCAAACTAGAAAAAAGTCCAACTTATCAAGACGAGTACCCTTACAATGAAGTACATAAAACATGAAGACAATACACACAAGTACTGTCTGGACAAATGCTTAGTTACTTTATATTAGATGTGTAATATAATCATGAAACACACTTTTGATTATTTTTAAAACATTTTATCTACCATATAACTTAAATAATGTTACCACTAAAGGATGTTAATCATTGAGAAAATTTAGCTGATATATAAATATCATTTCCTGAATTCTCACGAAAAGTCGATGATACTCGACGAAATGCCTACACAGTTAATGAAGTTTTCGAAAATGTTAATTTTCTTTGTCCTTTTTTATTATGCACAATTTATCTATTTTTCTGTGTAAAGTGATAAAGCAAAACTAGGAATGAAAGATGAACTTACATTTAACAAAGCATGAATGTTAGAATGTGGATTCTTAAAAAATTCGAAAAACTTTTTAGAATAAACTAAATTTTACTAAAATTCAACTAAATTTTACCATTGCAACAGTGCCAAAACATTTAATTTTTCTACATTCTATACTACTCTTCCACACGTTTAGTTAAATTTAAGTCAGTACTCCAGGATTTAATACATCATTCTTTCTGTACTAAAAGGGTAAAAGATATTCATATTTGGTACTAGGTTAAGATGGGGCCTATTTTGTTAAACATCATTCTTATTCCAACAAAAGGTATAAAGAGGAGGCATGAAGTTTAAATTGATAACAGAATTGTTGACTTTGAAGGACTTGCATTTCGGAAGACAATAGGTATTCCTAAGGGGACTAATTTTGCGCAAATTTCAGTGGATTTTATTTTATTCGTATGAAACCAGGTTCATTCAAGGGCTAGTTCAGAAAAAGAAAAAAAGACAATAAGCTAGCCAAGTGCTGTAATTTCAATTTCTGTTATAAAGATGATGTTCTTTCCTTGGACAATCCTTAATTCAAGGAGAACCTTCATCTTATATACCCAAAATTCGAATTTAAAGAGACCATTGATACACCATACATGAACTTATATCTCCTTACTTGATGACCTTGGAGTCTGAAAACAACACTTTACAACAGCCGTCATAATATGACATTTGAAAAGTGAACTTCTAGTTTTTGAAAACAATATTACAACATCCTGGGTATATGGCAACACTTTTCTATTATCAAGCCTGTTGTTTGTACATTAATTTTGTCAACAGAGCGAAATTACTTTCTCAAAAAGTTATACTGCCTTGTTTAATCACTATTGCAATTGTCACTACATAAGTTTTGCGGTCATCATCAAGATTTGACGAATGGTTACACTGTTTTTTTTTCACATATGAGATTAGACATCTTTGGGTAGATCCAGAGTTTACTACCGAAGCATCGACTGTGACAAAACCAATTTTTTCATTGGCAGTGTGACAGGTTGATTGATTGATTGATTGAATATTGTTTAACGTCTACTCAGCAATATTTCAGCTATATCAAGACGAGAACAAGTTTGTTGATAAATAATCACTTTGGGGTATGGAAATGGCCATGGGACGGGAAATTCTGACTGCCACTGGAAAAGTAGGGTGAAATCGTCAAGGGCGGGGAATTTAGCCTTGTAGCCGATCACCTACGGACCACCCCAAAAAGAGCTGGCTACAAGGGTTCTTTAAAGTGAAGGAAGCATGGCATTTCTTCCAACACGTGGACCTGAGTTTACATCCCATCCGAAAGATGGGTTGTGTATTTATTAATCCCGCACAACCACGGAATGGGTCCTATTTCTATATCCCGGGACCCTCGGGGTCAGCCTCCGTTTAGGAGGGGTCACACCCCGCAAGCCGGAGATACTGGGTCCTATTTCTATATCCCGGGGTTCCCTCGGGGTCCTCTGTTAGGATGGCTCATACTCCAAGCTCAGAGGATGCTGCGGGCCTATTCTTCAGCCGGGACCGCGCACGGCGGCAGTGTGACAGGAGCCACGCTTTGAGCACATCATGATTCCCCGAAGTACCTGATAATAATTTCAGATTTTGAAGAGGTTTACACTGTTAGTGCTTTTGCGTACTTGTTCATTTTTGTTCATTTGTTTCGTCCTGGTAAGGTTGTTTCAATTTGTGTTAAGGATGTAGTAAGGTGAAATTAAATAAACTACGATTTTTAATTGATATCCTAAATGGAAAGAGCATTGTTACAGGAATAAAGTTAGCTATAAATATTGATAGGTTATGCGCCTTGTTTTCAAGATATTTCACAAATTTTAAAAATGGCGGGAAAAGCTTTCTTGGACTTTTACCTTAGTAAAGCATGGACACAATATTGATTTGTTTCACGTGGAAGGAAAATCTACAATAAAATTTTGCTTACTGACTTAAATTACTAAATACCGAGGTTGCTGTGAATTTACTTTCTGCATATGCGCATTTCGACAACTTATGTCTCTTCAGTGCAGATAAAATCTAAACGTTTGGAAGACCATATCATCAAAGATATTTAAAAACTGATAGAGAACAAATAACCAATATGATCTAAAGGTAAAGCCAAAATTAGCTTAGGACAGAGCTATGCATGAGGGAGATACTCCTTAGTTTTCAACAAAATTTACAAAAATTTAGATATCGTAAGGTTCCAAAAATAATCGGCTTTCGGGTCAGCACCGAAGTACTGACTACTGGGCTGGTGAATACCCTCGGGGACTTAAAAGGAGCTTCTGAAGACTTGGATGAGTAGAAAAGTGGGTGTAATGGGGCAAAATATTTTACATAGTAATAATGGATAAAATCAGAGAAACCCGAATGACTTTTACAAATTGAAAAAACCTCACCTTACTTCATCTTTAGGTTGTGGATTTTTTATTTAATTTAGAATTCAACCTTTTCCTCTTTTAATTCGGTATTCGTCACTCGACGTATTAAGAGAGGCCTTTAAATGTTTATACATTAAATAAATAAATTGGAAAAAAAAAACATATAAAGAAGGTTTGTTTTTGCTTTTAGTTGTAAGGGCCTAACATTCGATGACCAACAAGGAAAGAAATTCATTTGACATCATTTTAATAAATCCTTTAGGAATAAGTGGGCTTCTTAACGAGTAGATTATATATAAGAAATATAATTGGCATAATTCTTGATGTCGTTATAATAAATGAGAAACACCAAAACCACAAAGATAATACACTGAAGATCTTTCAACAGGTCTCAACTCAACAATAAATTCCCATACTTTTTGTAATAACACGAAGTAAATATGCACACAGAACTCGAAATTAAGTAGTTGAAATGGATAAAACAAACAAATAAAATCTGAAAAAAATAGAGTAAATGTGTACAAACAGTACAGAATTCAAAAGGAAGTCCCGTCATGGACCAGGATATCGACTGATATATATTTATGAAAAGAGAAAACATGAGGAGTGTCGAATTTTTGCAATGGACCAGCAGTTTAATTTCCCTAATTATGTTTTCGGATTTACGGTGACTTCATTTACGGAGATCTTGTTAATTTAACAAATTTAACAAAATACAAAAATACCGAAGTTGCATTAAAAAAACAATAAATTTCGTTATGCTGTACACATAATTCAAGGAGTAACCTTCCATCAGCAGCATTAAAATCAAATAATATGGAAAGCCATAATCCAAAAGTAGTCCAAGAAGAAGTACTCATTTTCCAAAAAAAAAAATCGAAAGAGGAAACCAAATCCAGTACCAGGGACTACCGAGTACCGAGTGCCATACACGGAATGAAGCCTCAGTAATTTTATGTGATTAGAATTTTGATAAAAACAAAACCAAAGGTAAAATTTTCATGTCAGACAAGTCTGACTATTGGGCTGGTGAATTGTCTGATTGATTGAAATTAATCAATTCAAATATTTTATTGAAAAGAGGAAATTTGATAACCGGGACAACGAGTTTTAATAAACACTGTGAAGGAGAAAGTATCGACCAGGGCAGGATATTTTGCCTTCTATACACCCCTGTGATTTTGCTCTTTTATCGAGAAATATTGAAGGGTCTTTTCTGCTGCAGCGAGCGTGGGGGTTCTAATCAAAGACTGTTAGAAAGTTCGGTAAGATTTTCCATACTATGAACCGGTTACTCCACAAAGAAGTGGTACCATATGTGGACACGCCTGATCAGCTCAGTAGATTAAGCCCATGCCCGGGGGACAATTTTCTCCAAAAAAGAGGGATGTTCATTTTAATGTTTTGTATTCCTACCCCTTCGCAGACTGCAAATGACCATAGACTTAACTCAGATAAATTACACCCAATAGTCGTTTTCAGGGTAGCCCATAATACCTTGCGCGCTGCAGGAGTTCCGGTTTAAGAAACACATGGCCGTGTTTACAAACACGGTACATTCATGACATCACGTAGATGAATATTTTTCTTGAAACAAATATTTAACTCCATAACAACGTAATATTAGCCTCAAACGTGAAAAGTGAACAAAAATATATAAATTCAATTAAGTTCAAGAAGATTTCTTTGATAAACAAGGTTGAAATTCGGACTGATTTGGCAGTCCGGGACCGACCTCACGTCATGTGCAATGACGTTTTTACTTCGCCGACAGTCTATAAGTAACTGCCACAAGCACAATCAATTTAGATTAACAACACAACCACAACAATGTCCAACAATCCGTGATCTTATTAAACAATTATACCTCAATATACGTTCCTGAATCTACTTAGATTTTGAATCTCCGTTGAACTCATG
>MJUU01012451.1:2625-40517 GCA_002080025.1 Modiolus philippinarum | reverse complement strand
TGCTCGCAATTGCAAATCTAGTTATTATTCTTTTTCTTCCGTTTTCCGTCTCAACTTTGTCCATCAGTTTTCTCGGACACAAATGATCCAATCTTAACCAAACTTCACAGGATGATAGAACCCCATCCCAAGATGTGCTTTCCAGTCTTGGAATTTTCAAAATGTCGACCGGTGCCATGGAAATGGTAAAAAAGGCGGGAAAATCAAAGTGCTCAGAATTGGATGTAATTTTACGGGTTGGTTGCCTTACATGTGTAGAATTAACTTCTGGTCTCCAAGACTTCAAAATGTCAACCGGTGCCATGGAAATGGTAAAAAAGGCGGGAAAATCAAGGTGCTCAGATTTGGATGAAATGTTACTAGAAGGTTGCCTTGCATGTGTAGAATTGACTTCTGGTGTCCAAGACCTCAAAATGATGGCTGGTGCCATGGAAATGGTAAAAAAGGCGGGAAAATCAAAGTGCTCAGATTTGGATGAAATTTTTCTGGAAGGTTGCCTTGCATGTGTAGAATTAACTTCTTGTGTCCAAGACCCCAAAATGGTGGCCGGTGCCATGGAAATGGTAAAAAAGGCGGGAAAATTAAAGTCCTCAGATTTGGATGAAATTTTACTGGAAGGTTGCCTTGCATGTGTAGAATTGACTTCTGGTGTCCAAGACCTCTAATTGATTTCCGGTGCCATGGAAATGGTAAAAAGGCGGGAAAATCAATGTGCTCAGAATTGAATGAAATTTTACAGGAAGGTTCCCCTACATGTGTAGAATTGGCTTCTGGTCTCCAAGACTTCAAGATGGCGACCGTTGCCATGGAAACGGTAAAAAAGGCGAGAAAACCAAAATGATCAGAATTGGATGAAATTTTACAGGAAGGTTGCATAACAAGTGTAGAATTTGGCTCCGGTGTCCAAGACTTCAAAATGGTGACCGTTGCCATGGAAACGGTAAAAAGGGCGGGAAAATCAAAGTGCTCAGATTTGGATGAAATTTTACAGGAAGGCTGCCTAGCAGGTGTAGAATTGGGTTCCGGTCTTCAAGACTTCAAAATGTTGACCGTTGCCATGGAAACGGTAAAAAGGCGGGAAAATCCAAGTGCTCAGAATTACATGAAATTTGATAGGAAGGTTGTTTAAAATCTGTGGATCCGATCTAAAGCCTTTGAATTCTGATATGGGAGTTCGTTTGGGAGACTTCTTGTGTTTGCATCCAAACACAATTGATACTAGTTATTATTATTATTATAATTATTCCGCCTCAGAAATCATCTTGTCCAACCAAATTCTCAGAGATCACTTGCCCAATCATAATCAAATTTCAGAGGTAGATAGATCACCACCCAAAGATGTGCACTTGGGTGTTGAAATTTTCCAAATGACCACCATCATTGGTCACTTTGAACTTTGACCCAAATTCTTATTATCGGGTTATCTCGGAAACTGTAACAGATAGCTAATACAATATAATGACAAAAATATTAGTTAGGTCATGCCCAACATTTGTTACATTTAGACCGAAACTCTATGGTCAACCGTTCAGGAGTCATGACCCTTGAAAATTTCATCATATCTTTTAAGCATGTTTTTCTCGAAAACGGTAAGAGGTAGAAACCTGAAACCTTTTCCATTCATCTTAGGTGATATGTGTTACATTTAAAAATGCCAAGGTCAAAGGTCGTTGATCACTTTGAACTTTGACCCTTGATGTTGTCATTGCATTATCTCATAAACTATAATAGATAGCTGATAACATGTAATGGTAAAAATGTGTATCTTGTTAAGATCTACATTTGTTACATGGGGTCCAAAATTATTGGACCAACCGTTTTGGGCCTATTCACCAAAACCCGATTTTTGATGTCTGATTTCGGGATTTTGCTTATAGCTCAAATACCATTGAAGATACAAAGAGACATTCAATACAAAAAATGTTAAGGAAGATGTGACCTTCAAAAGGAGGTTAAGGTCAAAGTTCAATGTCATGGCCAAAACTTTTATTTCACATAAAAGTATCAATAAATGTACATATTAACCTTAAATTGTTGATCAATGATGAGAATATTATGACGCAGCTTCCGGGAAAGAGCTAGAAATTGTTTTTGAACAATTGACATAATGGTTTTCTCAAAAACGGGTGGTCAAAATTCAATGAAACTGATATGTATTTCAATGTAATTTAAAATTTTGATATAATTACACACAACAGAGAAAGTGCCTTACTTCATAATATATAGATAGAAATGATTTTTCTGATGCAACCACAAAGTGCGTACAAGTTAATAAAAAAATACTGATATCACTGATAGACAGAATCATGATGAGTTTTAAATCCTTAATTCTTAAATCGAGGACGCGTTTTTCTTTCAAAGAACATTAAAGAATTTATTCTGGTTGGGCGACTTCTGTGTTTGCTTGCAAACACATTATCACTTGTTATCCTCCTTATTCTTATTATTCCGCCTCAAAAATCATCTTATCCAACCAAATTCTCAGAGATCACTTGTTCAGTCATGTTCAAACTTCACAGGTAGATAGATCCCCACCCAAAGATGTGCACTTGGGTGTTGAAATTTTCCAAATGACCACCATCATTGGTAATTTTGTGTTTTGACCCCAAATCTTATTATCGGATTAACTCGGAAACTGAAACAGATAGCTAATACAATGTTATGACAAAAATGTTAGTTAGGTCATGCCCGACATTTGTTACATAAGACCGAAACTCTATGGTCAACCGTTCAGGAGTTATGACCCTTGAAAATTTCATCATATCTTTTAAGTAGGTTTTTCTCGAAAACGGTAAGAGATAGAAACATGAAACCTTTTCCATTCATCTTAGGTGATATGTGTTTCATTTAAAAATGCCAAGGTCAAAGGTCATTGGTCACTTTGAAGTTTGACCCTAGACCTTGTTATTGGATTATCTCAGAAATCATAATAGATAACTGATTAAATGTAACGGGGAAAATGTGTATCTTGTTGAGATCTACATTTGTTACATAGGGTCCAAAATTATCGGACCAACCGTTTTCGGTTTATGGACCGAAAACCAATTTTGATGTCCGAATTTCGTGGTTTTTGCTTATAGCTCAAATACCATTGAAGATACTAAAAGACATTAAACGTATAAAATGTTCAGGAAGTCTAGACCTTCAAAATGAGGTCAAGGTCAAAGGTCAAGGTCACAGCCCTAAAGCTTTATTTCACGTTAAAGTATCAATAAATGTACATATTAAGCTTGGAATGTTGGTTTCATCAATGAATCAATATTGAAACCATTATGACGCAACTATTTTTCTGATGCAATCCAGTACATACACTAATGAAGTGTTAACCTGTGAATCAAAGTACTTCTAACACTGATAGACGAAATGACACTAGTTCTTACATAAGGAATAGAAACAAATATTTCAAAACACATCATTACAATCAGTGGTGATAAATATACAACACAGCATTTTTCAAAAGGGAATTGGTTATGGAATCTGGTTTGAGTGACTTGTGTTTGCATGCAAACATATCATCACTCGTTATTTTTTGTTATTATTCCTCAATGATTTTAATCTTGTCCACACATTTTCTCAAAGATGGTTGGTCCAAACTCAAAGAAACTTGGCACAATTGTAGATACCATCCCCAAGATGTACATGAAGGTATAAAAATTTCCAAAATGACCACGGTCATTGGTCGCTTTGAACTTTGACCTCAAACCTTCTTATTGGTATAACTCAGAAACAGTAAAAGATAGCTGATTAAATGAATTGACAAAAATGTTTGTTTGGTCATGACAAACATTTGTTACATTTGGACCGATGAACCATTCATGAGTTATGCCCTTTGAAAATTTCATCATATCTTTAAACATGCTTTTTCTCAAAAACGGTAAGAGATAGAAACCTGAAACCATTTCCATTCAACTTAGGTGATATGTGTTACATTTAAAAATGCAAAGGTCAAAGGTCATTGGTCACTTTGAACTTTGACCCTAGACATTTTCATCTCATAAACCGTAATAGATAGCTGATAACATGTAATTGCAAAAAATATGTGTCTTGTTCAGATCTACATTTGTTACATTGGGTCCAAAATTTTTGGACCAACCGTTTTGGACCTATGGACCAAAAACCGATTTTGATGTCAAATTTTTGTGTTTTTTGCTTATAGCTCAAATACCATTGAAGATACATAAAGACATTCAACATACAAAATGTTCAGGAAGACGGGATCTTCAAAATTAGGTCAAGGTCAAAGGTCAAGGTCACACCCGCATAACTTTATTTCATGCTAAAGTATCAATAAATATACATATTAAGGTTGGAACGTGTGTTTCATCGATGACATTATGACGCAACTTTCTTTCTGACGCAATCCAGAAATATTTTGATCTGTGAATCAAAGCACTAATAGCACTGATACAAGAAAACATGATGAGTTTAAAATAAGTAATGAAAACAAATATTTAAGAATACATTATTACAATCATTTGTGATACATATTAACACAGCATTTTTTCAAAGAGCAATTGAGCATGGAATCTGGTTTGGGTGACTTGTGTTTGCATGCAAACATATCATCACTCGTTATTATTATTATTCCTCAATGATTTTTCGAACATTGTCCAAACATTTTCTCAAAGATGGATAGACCAAACTTTATGAAACTTGGAACCATTGTAGATACCAACCTCATGATGTGCAGGAAGGTCTAAAAATTTCCAAAATGACCACGGTCATTGGTCACTTTGAACTTTGACCTCATACATTCTTATTGGAATAACTCTGAAACCGTAAAAGATAGATGATTAAATGTAATGACAAAATGTTTTTAGGTCATGACCGACATTCGTTACATTTGGACCGAAACTCTATTGTCAACCCTTCGTGAGTTATGCCCCTTGAAAATTTCGTCATATCTTTAAACATGTTTTTTTTCTCGAAAACGGTAAGAGATAGAAACCTGGAACCTTTTCCATTCAACTTAGGGAATATGAGCTACATTTAAAAATTCCAAGGTCAAAAGTCATTGGTCACTTTGAACTTTGACCCTAGACCTTGTTTTTGTTATAACTCTTAAACGATAATAGAAAGCTGAAAACATGTAATTGCAAAAATGTGTGTCTTGTTAAGATCTACATTTGTTACGTAAGGTCCAAAATTATTGGACCAACCGTTTTCGACCTATGGACCAAAAACCAATTTTGATGTCCGATTTTGAGGCTTTTTGCTTATAGCTCAAATACCGTTGAAGATACAATCAAAGGTCAAGGTCACACCCCAAAACTTTATTTCATGTTAAAATATCAATAAATACGCAGATTAAGGTCGGAATATTGGTTTCAGTGACGAATCAATAATGAGAACATTATGACGCACCTTCCTATCTGACGCAATAAAGAAAATATTTAACCTGTGAATCAAAGCATTACTAGCACTGATAGACGAAAACATAATGAATTTTAAACACTAATTCTGATATGAGGAATAAAAAAAACAATAAACTCCGAAAACATTATTACAATCATTGGTGATAAATTTACAACACAATATTCTTTCAAAGAGCAATTGAGTATTGCATCTGGTTTGGGTGACTTGTGTTTGCATGCAAACATATCATCACTCGTTATTATTATTATTATTAAGTCGCCCAAACAAAGTTTGGCGACTTCTTGTGTTTGCACCGTTTCTTATTATTTTTCCGTTTCTTCTTGCCATCATCTTGTCCGGTCAAATTGTCAGAGACTACTCACCCAATCACTACCAAACTTCACAGGATGGTAGATGTCCATCCCAAGATGTGCATTTGGGTATTCACATTATCAAAATGACCACCAACATTGGTCACTTTGAACTTTGACCCCAAATATTATTAATGGATTAACTCGAAAACTGTAAAAGATAGCTGATAAAATGTAATGACAAAAATGTTTGTTAGGTCATGACAGACCTTCGTTACATTTGGTCCGAAATTCTGTGGTGGACCGTTCATGAGTTATACCCCTTGAAAATTTCGTCACATCTGTAAGTACATTTTTTGAAAACGGTTAGAGATAGCAACCTGAAACCTTTTCCATTCAACTTAGGTGATATGTGTTACATATAAAAATACTAAGGTCAAAGGTTATTGGTCACTTTGAATTTTGACCCCAGACCTTGTTATTTGATTATCTCAGAAACCATAATAGATAGCTGACTAAATGTAATGGCAGAAATGTGTGTCTTGTTGAGATCTACATTTGTTACATTGGGTCAAAATTATTGGACCAACCGTTTTGGGCCTATGGACCGAAAACCGATTTTTGATGTCCGAATTTGGGTTTTTGCTTATCGCTCAAATACCATTGAAGATACAAAGAGACGTTCAATACAAAAAAATGTAAAGGAAGATGTGACCTTCAAAATGAGGTCAAGGTCAAAGTTCAAGGCCATAGACAAAAATAATAAATGTTCATATTAAGCTTAAATTGTTGATCAATTATGAAAATATTATGACATAACTTCCGGGAAAGACATATCAATTGTTTTTCGAACAATTGACGAACAAGTTTTCTCAAAAATGGGTGGTCAAAATTCAATGAAACTAGTATGTATTGCAGTGTACTTTAAAATGTTGATTTAATTACACACCATAGAGGAAATGCCTTGCTTCATAATATATAAATAGAAATGATTTTTCTGACGCAATCACGAAGTGTGTACAGGTTAATAAAAAATACTGATATCACTGATAGACAGAATCACGATGTGTTTTAAGACACTAATTCTTAAATCCAACAATGATTGTTCTTTCAAAGAACATTAAAAGAATTAATTCTGATTGGGCGACTTCTGTGTTTGCTTGCAAACACATTATCACTTGTTATTATTCCGCCTCAAAAATAATCTTGTCCAACCAAATTCTCAGAGATCACTTGCCCAATCAAAATCAAACTTCACAGGTAGATAGATCACCACCTAAAGATGTGCACTTGGGTGTTTGAAATTTTCCAAATGACCACCATCATTGGTCACTTTGAACTTTGACCCCAAATCTTATTATCGGATTAACTCGGAAACTGTAAATGATAGCTAATACAATGTAATGACAAAAATGTTAGTTAGGTCATGACCGACATTTGCTACATTTGGACCGAAACTCTATGGTCAACCGTTCAGGAGTTATGCCCCTTGAAAATTTCGTCATATCGTTTAAGTATGTTTTTCTCGAAAACGGTAAGAGATAGAAACCTGAAACCTTTTCCATTCATCTTAGGTGATATGTGTTACATTTAAAAATGCCAAGGTCAAAGGTCATTGGTCACTTTGAACTTTGACCCTTGATGTTGTCATTGGATTATCTCATAAATTATAATAGATAGCTGATAACATGTAATGGCAGAAATGTGTATCTTGTTAAGATCTACATTTGTTACATGGGGTCCAAAAATATTGGACCAATTTTGATGTCTGATTTCGGGTTTTTTGCTTATAGCTCAAATACCACTGAAGATACAAAGAGACATTCAATACAAAAAATGTTAAGGAGATGTGACCTTCAAAAGGACGTCACGGTCAAAGTTCAAGGTCATGGCCAAAACTTTTATTTCACGTAAAAGTATCAATAAATGTACATATTAAGGTTAAATTGTTAATCAATGATGAGAATATTATGACGCAACTTCGGGGAAAGAGCTAGAAATTGTTTTTGAACAATTGACGTAATGGTTTCTCAAAAATGGGTGGTCATAATTCAATGAAACTGATGTATTTCAATGTAATTTAAAATTTTGATATAATTACACACAACAGAGAAAGTGCCTTACTTCATAATATGAAAATAGGAATGATTTTTCTGATGCAATCACAAAGTGTTTATAGGTTAATCATAACTATACAAATATCAATGATGGACAGAATCACGTTAAGTTTTAAATCCTTAATTCTTAAATCGAGGATTCATTGTTCTATCAAATAACATTAAAAAATTAATTCTGATTGGGCGACTTCTGTGTTTGCTTGCTAACACATTATCACTCGTTATTATTAATTTTCCGTCTCAAAAACCATCTTGTCCAACCAAATTCTCAGAGATCACTTGCCCAATCATGATCAAACTTCTCAGGTAGATAGATCACCACCCAAGGATGTGCACTTGGGTATTGAAATTTTCCAAATGACCACCATCACTTTGAACTTTGAACTTTGACCCCAAATCTTATTACTGGATTAACTCGGAAACTGTAACAGATAGCTAATCGATGTAATGACAAAAATGTTAGTTAGGTCATGCCCGACAATTGTTACATTTAAACCGAAACTCTATGGTCAACCGTTCAGAAGTTATGCCCCTTGGAAATTTCTTCATATCTTTTAAGTTTGTTTTTCTCGAAAACGGTAAGAAATAGAAACCTGAAACATTTTACATTGATCTTAGGTGATATGTGCTACATTTAAAAATGCCAAGGTCAAAGGTCATTGGTCACTTTGAACTTTGACCCCAGATGTTGGCATTGGATTAACTATAATAGATAGCTGATAACATGTAATGGCAAAAATGTGTATCTTGTTAAGATCTACATTTGCTACATTATATCCAAAATTATTGGACCAACCGTTTTTGGCTTATGGACCAAAACCCGATTTTTGATGTCTGATTTCGGGTTTATTGCTTATAGCTCAAATACCATTGAAGATACAAAGAGACATTCAATACAAAAAATGTTAAGGAAGATGTAAACTTCAAATGGACGTCAAGGTCAAAGTTCAAGGTCATGGCCAAAAACTTTATTTTACATAAAAGTCTCAATAAAGTACATTTTAAGCTTAATTTGTTGATCAATAATGAGAATATTATGACGCAATTTCCATGAAGGACCTAGAAATTGTTTTTGAAAAATTGACGTAATAGTTTTCTCCAAAATGGGTAGTCAAAATTCAATGAAACTGATATGTATTTCAATGCAATATAAAATTTTGATATAATTACACACCATATAGGAAATGCTTTGCTTCATAATATATAAATAGAAATGATCTTTCTGATGCAATCACAAAGTGTGTACAGGTTTATAAAAAAATACTGGTATCACTGATAGACAGAATCACGATGAGTTTTAATCCAATAATTCTTAAATGGAGGACTCAATTTTCTTTGAAAGAACATTATAAAATTAATTCTGGTTGGGCGACTTCTGTGTTTGCTTGCAAACACATTATCACTTGTTATTAAGTCTCCCAAACAAAGTTTGGGGACTTATTGTTTTTGCACCGTTTCTTATTCATTATTATCAAGTCACCCAAACGAAGTTTGGTGACTTATTGTTTTTACTCTGTTTCTTATTAAGTCACTCAAACGAAGTTTGGTGACTTATTGTGTTTACTCTGTTTCTTAATATTAATTTTATTATTCCTCAATGATTTTTCAAACATTGTCCAAACATTTTCTCAGAGATGGATGGACCAAACTTTATAAAACTTGGTACCATTGTAGATACCAACCTCAAGATGTGCAGGAAGGTCTAAAAATTTCCAAAATGACCGCGGTCATTGGTCACTTTGAACTTTGACCTCAAACATTCTTATTGGAATAACTCTGAAACCGTAAAAGATAGATGATTAAATGTAATGCCAAAATGTTTGTTAGGTCAAGACGGACATTCGTTACATTTGGACCGAAACTCTATGGTCAACCCTTCGTGAGTTATGACCCATTTCGGCATATCTTTACACATGTTTTTTTTCTCGAAAACGGTAAGAGATAGAAACCTGGAACCTTTTCCATTCAACTTGGGGGATATGTGTTACATTCAAAAATTCCAAGGTCAAAGGTCATTGGTCACTTTGAACTTTGACCTTAGACCTTGTTTTTGTTATAACTCTTAAACGGTAATAGATAGCTGAAAACATTTAATTGCATAAATGTGTGTCTTGTTAAGATCTACATTTGTTACATTGGGTCCAAAATTATTGGACGAACCGTTTTCGACCTATGGACCAAAAACCAATTTTGATGTCCGATTTTGAGGTTTTTTCTTATAGCTCAAATACCGCTGAAGATACAAAAGACATTCAACAAACAAAATGTTCAGGAAGACGGGACCTTCAAAATGAGGTCAAGGTCAAAGGTCAAGGTCACACCCCAAAATTTTGTTTTATGTTAAAATATCCATAAATACGCATATTAAGCTTGGAATATTGGTTTCAGTGATGAATCAATAATGAGAACATTATGACGCAAATTCATTTCTGACGCAATAAAGAAAATATTTTAACCTGCGAATCAAAGTACTTCTTGCACTAATAGATGAAAACATAATGAATTTTAAACACTAATTCTGATATGAGGAATAAAAAACAATAAACTCCGAAAACATTCTTACAATCATTGATGATTAATTTACTACACAACATTCTTTCAAAGAGCATTTTAGTATGGAATCTGGTTTGGGTGACTTGTGTTTGCATGCAAACATATCATCACTCGTTATTATTATTATTCCTCAATTGATTTTCAAACTTTGTCCAAACAATATCTCAGAGATGGGTATTCCAAACTTAATGAAACATGGCACCAATGTGGACAACCACCCTAAGATGTGCAAGAAGGTCTTTGAATTTCAAAAATGACCACGGTCATTGGTCACTTTGAACTTTGACCTCAAATCTTGTGATTGGAATATCTCGAAAACTGTAAATGATAGCTGATTAATTGTTAAGGCAAAAATGTTTATTAGGTCGTGACGGACCTTTGTTACATTTGGACCGAAATTTTATGATGCACCGTTCAAGAGTTATGCCTCTTGAAAGTTTCGTCACCCTCTTTTAGCATGTTTTTCTCGAAAACTGTAAGAGATAGAAACCTGAAACCTTTTCCATTCAACTTAGGTGATATGTGTTACATTTAAAAATGCCAATGTCAAAGGTAATTGGTCACTTTGAACTTTTACCCTAGACCTTATTATTGGATTAACTTATAAACCATAATGGATAGCTGATAAAAAGTAATGGCAAAAATGTACATCTTTTTAAGTTCTCCATTTGGTACATTGGACCAAATTTCATTGGACCAACCGTTTTGGGCCTTTGGGCCAAAAACCGATTTTAAATGTCTGATTTTGGGGTTCTGGCTTATAGCTCAAATACCATTGAACATACAAAAAAAATCAATAGAAAAACTGTTCAGGAAGACTTGACCTTCAAAATGAGGACAAGGTCAAAGGTCAAGGTCACAGCCAAAAAACTTAATTTGACGTTAAAGTATCAATTAATGATTATATGTAGCTTATAATCTTGGCTCTTCGATGAATTAACAATAAGAACATAATGATGCAACTTCCGGGAAAGACATATCAATAGTTCTTAGAAGAATTTACAAACTAGCATTTTCAAAGATGTGTGATCCCAACTTATTGAAACTTGTATGTATGTCAGTGTAAATCAAAATTTTGAAATAATTACACACCATAGAAAAAATCTTCTACTTCATGATATTATAAATAGAAATGATTTTTCTGATGCAACCTCACTGCTGATGAAGTATATACATTTTGTACATGTGAATCAAAGTTACTTATAGCACTGTTAGACAGACACAAAATGGGTTAAAACCACAATTATTACATTGAGGAATCATTGTTCTTTCAAAGTACAATAAAGAATGAATTCTGGTTTGGGAGACTTCTGTGTTTGCATCCAAACACATTATCACTCGTTATTACGCTTTCTGTTTTTCTTTCTTCTACCTATTTTGTGCGGGCTTTTTCTCAAAGCTGCCTTGACAGAATTCTTTCATATTTAATGCAAAGTTGGATCACCTTAAGGAGATGTGCATGCAACCAAAAATGTTTTCAAAATGGCCGTAATTTCCAAGATGGCTGCCAAGTTACGTCGACACTTTAATTTTGTCTGATTTAAATAAATATGAAAAAATCTCAAAGATACCTTGACACAATTCATTCATATTTGACAAATAGTTAGATCACCATAAGGAAATGGGCATGCCACAAAAAATTAAAATTTCCACCATTTCCAACATGGCTGCCGAGTTATGTTACAGTTTTATCTTTGTCCAATTTCAGCGAAAATTGATTTCTAGGTAGAAAAACAACCAGTTTTTGGTTTTAAGTAAAGTAATTCAAAATATACATGAACGCTGACCTAGGATGGATTGAGGGAATTTATATTGGCAAAAGGAGAAGACAGGCCAAAGAATTCGCTTGAGAAATTATCAAATTCAAAGATTGCTAGGAATTGTAATTTATCGGTAATTTGTATGAATTTCCCTTGATCTGCATTGCTTGGTATTCTCAGCATCACTGAACGGGCCACTGTCATGACGTCACGTGCGCGTTGTTATGCGGCATTTTCATACGTGTCATACGTTGGACTGATGAAAAATGCATATTAATTGTTGTAATAAAGAGTGTATTTACCGTGCTAAAACAGAAATTTCAACTTATTATAGAGTTCTATTTATCAGTTTGTGAATTACCGATAAAAAAAATATAAAACATTTTGTTTTTGATACGGACTTGATCACGGCGTAAAGCATCAAGCTCACCCGTCCTATATTCCTTATATACTGAGTGAGACAGCAGTTCTACTAATTTCTTTACAGAGAGTGTGCTTGCAATCGCAAGGTGAAAGAAGTAGTAAACCGAAAAGTGAAGGATAAATACATTTACACTTGTATATTTCGCTTCGCCAATTGAAATCATTGTATGCTTGTTTTGTATGTAGGAATTTTCGTTTTCATTGCAAAATGCAAGAGACAAATTTTCCGATATTCTAATTTTAGTTGTACTCTGTCTGCGAAGTTCAAGAGTTTTTATCAAAAAGTCAAGTATATCCAAACAAATGCTGTGTTGTCATTATTCTCATGTTTTACACTAAAAGAGAGTTAGTACGGTTTCATTTCATAATGAGGTATTATCTTCTTACACGAATACTTGTTAGGCAATGATGTCTTGTTACATAATATGGAGAAGAAAGGAAATGTGGTAAATGTGAGGGAGACAACAACACATCTACAGGTTAAAACGAATGTACATGTATCCTTACGTCACAGGTATATTTCGCATAAATGTTGGATTATACCGGCAAGATTAAAGCAAACTTATTTCAAAGATTCATCACTTGATGTATTTATAACATAGAAGTGATAGGATATGCTTATTATTTGTTGGTCTCTAAATGTGTTAATATAAATTCCCGGGATATGGAAAGTAGTTGAACGAGACAGAACAGATTTATGGATTCACTCTATACTTATTGAAGCGAAATGTTAATACTAGAAACAGATCCTAGACAGCTAATATGTCCAAAAACATTCCCCTGTAAAACGTTAGTGCCCAATAGTATTAACCAACTCAGTGCTGGCTCGAAAATCGATTTTATTTGTAAACTTTCTATATCTAAATTTAAGAAAATATTTATGAAAACTAAGGAGTATGCATAGTTCTGTGCTTAGCTGATTTTGGCTTTCCTATTTAGATCCTATTGGTTATTTGTTCTGTCAGCTTTTACATATATTATGATTAATGGACTTTAAACTTTTGATTTGATCTGCAGGGGAGAGATATATAAGTTGTCCATGTTTAGAAACAAAATTCACAGTAACTTAGGTATTGTTATTTATTTGATGTATTTCATTCTTATGATGTTTTGGTGGAGGACATGATCAGTCAAAAATCGTTTGAAAAAGATTGTATTTATTATTTTAGGTTAATGAAGACACCATACCCAGAAAAAAAATTATCATTTAAATTTCTTTGTTTTTGGATATATTGTAGTACTAAAGTAGTCGGTTTTTACGTACAATTTTCAAACCCCCCTTTCCAGGCCTTTTCTCGAGATATGTAGGGCAAAAGTTACCTGTCCCTTGACCATAAGAACTAACAACAACGATATACAATGTATTAAGGTAGACTAATGTCCATGTTGTAAGAGGGGGAAAAATAACCATCAACGGTATAAGCTTTGACTATTGAATATGTGATAACATAGAATAGACTTCGGTCATGCAGCATCGTAGCTTCCAAATTACCACAATACTTCCTCAACTTGCAAGTTTTTTTACACTTTTTTGGGACTCACTGGACCATATTTCATGCCATGAAAAAAAAATTGTGCCGTTCAAAATTTGATTTTTTCATTGAATATATTATCTGAAGTCACAACAACAATATATCAAAAATTAATATAGGCTTTTAAGAGACCTACAAGCATTCAAAGTTGCCAACATTGCCTTCCTCCCATCATATTACTGATGGTTTTTGTTGTTCTAGGGTGCTTTCCCTCTTCCCACAATTTTCGTGTTTTATTCTATCATCATTTCTCTTTTTCATTTGTGCGCATTATTTCCTTCTGCACAACTATCCCTCTATTGTATTTATTTTTTTCATATCCCCACTTTTCAGGCCACTTACTGAGTTGAATTCCTTTTTCACAGCATATTTTAAGATAATTTCACTTTTTCGTCCAATTCCGATCATTTTAATGTTTTCCCGCCATTTTTGTTTCCATGGCAACGGTCGCCTCTTTTTATATTTTTGAAACCAAAACTTGTTTATCCACATACTAAGTAACATTCCTGTCAAATTTCATTCAATTTGGAGTAATGCGAAACATTTCCCGCCATTTTCTGTTTCCATAGCAACGGTTGCAGTTTTTATATTTTTAACACCAAACTGATAAATAACCTTCCTTTCAAATTTCATTCCAATCTGAGCATTTTTAATTTGTTCTCCCGCTATTTTTCTGCTTTGATCATGTGACAACTGTCCTCATTAACCTTAATTTTCCTAAAGATAATGGATTTTCTCCTTGACAGGTATACCCTGATTGATATATAAGAATCATTATGATTATAATGATGACAAACAAATTATGGTCAAAAGATGAAAAAAAGAAAGAAAACGAAATGCTTCGTTAAAGGATGTTATCAGGTCAATTTTAAAACAACTAGGATTTCAGATAATTGTGACTCTATGTCGTCACGAAATACAGCAGGAAGTAATTTAAGGAAGAAAAACAGTAATATTTATATTCATGAGATCGGAACGAAATGTAGAAACATATACCCTACTTACCTGAAATCTGTAATAAAAAGTATGGGTGACCATGCTTACTTTGTCTAGAACTGAGATCAAAAGTTTCTCATTTCAAGTAATTTTTTCACCTTAATTTGCCTCAATAGAGGGCAAGATTTGGCTAGCCATAAAACCGGTTTAACCCACTATTATCTTTGAAATGCCTGTACGAAGACAGGAACATCGCGGTCAACAATTTTGCCGCTGGTTTCAACGTGATATGTCTGTTTGTCTCATGGACTACGGCTCTTGGCCACTCTGTTCGGTAATTTTGTCATTACCCCATTCACATACAATGCACGAAGAAAATATGGAAAAGTAATTTTTAGCTTAATAGAAATTAATTTTTCATCCATGAAATTGTGAACAGATAGTTTATGACGTAATTATTTGTTCCATTTAGTTTTACACGTATTTCGGTTTATGGACTTCCAAATGTTTGATTTTATCTGCACTGAACAGTCCCATACCCAGTGGTATTTGAACAAAAGAATGTGAGCTCTCGTTTAGAAAAGATAAAAAAAGTCGATTGCATTATTTAATTCTGTTGTCATGTGCTTTAAAAGTTACTTATAATATGAAATATTCCACTTTTGCATGTGCATGTGACAGACTTCGATATAGACAAATAACAATAAGTTTTTGATTGAAGGTACTTTGTATTTTTTAGAGGAAAAATTATATTTTCGGAAATTTGCCTGTAATATAAACTTGTGGATCGTATTGTTTCTCATACCATGACATTGCCCAGAAAATAAAATGCATTTTCTTTAAATAATCATCTTTTCATGTGCCAATTTTGGCCAAGGTACACGCAGCCGTTCAGATACAAGGAATTAAATAAAATCACCATATTTCGATGTGTAGCTTTCTGTTTTTGTTTGCAAAATAGACTACTACTAACTAAGGCACGTGGTTTCTTTGAATGCCCTGTCAATGAAGACACGCCTCTTTTCTTGACCCGATACGTAGACTTGAAAATTGAACCAATGAAGTCTTGTGATGGTAATTACCATTGAGATCGTGGGTATAAAAGGTAAATGGTGCTGTTTCAGGACCACATAATTTTGCTTAGCAACATCGAAAGAATTTTGGATCGCTACGTTTCTTATGCAGAAATCGTCATTAAATTGGCCTATAAATGAAGTATGTTAAAAAATCTATCTGTACATACACTTTTGTCAGGGAACATGCATTTTAACACCCCGATAGTAATTGATTTTATCCAGTCTGCCAATTGAATATTTTTATCACGACAGTAAATTATCTAGAAATTTCCGTATCATCCCTTCTTGTGGGCAAGTTAAATAGCTTTTTCCCTACAAAGCGAAGGTCTGGGAATTGAATGCCGTTTTCAATAAATATTGTATTCGTCTATTTCGTTTTAAATCTGAAGATTTTGTCGATTGTTTACTTTCGTCGCCATGATCTTATTTTGTTTAGAAAAAGTTACAACATACAGAAGATTTTTTCTAGAGGGGAGACAATACCACTTGATTTCCCGCTGTGAAGAAACATGAGTTGTCGAAAACAACGGCAGTAGAATACCGAAGGAGGTATCAAGTGCGCAAATATTTACAATGCATTTTCCCATAGGGTCCTACTATGTTTGAGAATAAATTGTGATAAAACGGTTCATATTTCCAGAAAATGGTTTGTCAGATTTTGAAAGTAGACAGATAAAATATTTATTTCAGCAGAAAAAAACAATGTGGTCATGTGGCGGAAATTGCCCTAATTTGCAGTTGTTATGGAAGCTTTATAATTCCGTACAAAATGGAGAAATAATTTTTACCCCTCACCTACAATTCATTTCAGCTAAATATCCAGGAAATAAGTGGCTCATAAATTCCAACTTTTTTCCAAATCATACCCAAATGGTGAAGCTTCCAAATAATGAGCATTTCCAAAAGTATATTGTCCATTCAGGGCCACCACAAAATTAAATACTGATGAATACTTTGGGTTCAATTCCAGACTTTCCGGTGTAAATACAAATATTTGCGCACTTGATACCTATAGCAACAATAACAGGTTTTCATTTCAATCTTATTTGTTATGTGTAGAATCATGTACCAATGTATGTTACAATTACCATATATGGAAGTTCTCTGTCAACTCTTTCATCAGATATGGTCACTCTTATTCCTCATCCCATAATTGCGGCAAATCCTAGATTTGTACAAATCAGTGCTACAAAATGGAAGTTATTATAGATATCAAAACAAATAGAGTAAAAGGAAAGAAACTATTTGTTAATTTCTTATATATATATGGGATAAATGTACATGGATATGAATCCATTTATATGAAAAACCTTTCCGGGTGGAATGTACCCGCAATATATTAAACATGTTGAAAAATGACCATTTTTAACAAATTTTCAAACTTTTTGACAATATTTAAGTGTACTGAAGGTTAAGTTTGGTTCTATAATCAGTATAATTCTATTACCAGTGATAAGCAGAGTAAAGATGATATAAAATGAAACTGGATGTCATCACAGAAGAAATAAAAACATCCCATCATTATCTTATGGTCGTGGTCAAAATTCTTCACTTTAAGGTGGGGGGGGGCATGTGTTTCCTATCTTTTAATCTATTAAAAGAATGACATTTCATTACAAACTTGCACTGAAAAAATAAACTCTAGTATAAAACTTTCTCAAACTCTACTCATAACATAAATACTGTATTGGACAATTTGAAAATTACATGTTAAAAGCTAAATATGGTGTTTTGCAAAGGAAATAAATATACATTTACAGAAGGAAACATACCACACAATAGAAAAAGGACATGCAAAAAAAATATGAAAAGTGAATGTAAAACACCTACATACATTAGACTTACAAAAGAAAAGCATAGCCTGGTTGTAAATGATCCTTACACAGATCCAGTGGAAAAAGCTAAAAGGGCTCCACATGCTGCTTCCTTGCTGCGTCCTAAAACTAAGGCGGTCTCTAAGCCAAAAAAAAAATCCAGGTAAAAAGCTGTAAAAGACAAAAGGTAAGATGAAAATTGATTAATCAAATACAATGTATGCATTTCAAGTCAACCAGTTCATTAATCAATAAATTAAATCCAATAAATATTCAAATTATCAAAATCAAAACTGATTTAAGGCTTTATATTCAATTTTTTTTAAATTCATGAGGTTTCAGTGACAAATATTTCATGTAATACAAGTAACGACTAATTATAAAAGTTTTGGAATGCAATAAATCGATAAAATATTACGCAATTAAATGAAATAATCAATTCAGTGTGTCTACAAATTAAATGTGTGCAGTGGGGAGATAACTCTAATTTCAAAATAGGCATAAAGGTTAAATGTCCATTTTTGTTGTATTTTTCCGGCCTGATTACAACTCAAACCGTACAGTTTGCATATATAAAATGGGACATATGTGGAATACATGTTTTAGAGAACATTTTATGAAAAATTCTGTCTATGATGGTACCTTACTGTGCGATTTGGAAAATGAAGAGAAAAGAGGATTCAGTTCCAGGATTAGCCTGAAATGCTCAAAATGCTGGTACAAGTCAACTCGTTTCCCCCTTTATGATGAAATTGACACTGGAAAACCAGGTAGAAGAGTGTCTAAAATTGATACATCGATACATGTTTGGCATAAGTCAGACACCAATTTCACACACTGGAATCAGAAAAATATTCCTAAGTAGCAATACACAAGCACCGGTCAGTTCCAGCCTGCAAAGGAGGTCCATATAGTTATGGACAGTGTTAAAAAGGTTAATAAGTTAGACATGCAAAAGAGGAGGAAGGATTTAGTCGAGATTAATAGACTGAGGGGGAAGGAAAATCCTCATGCAATTAGCATGCAGTCAGATGGTATTTACAACAATCCTCTGTATTCTGGAGTTGGCCGCACTCCCTTCCAGCCTACTACACAAACTGTATATTCCGGAGCTGAAAATGTTACAACAAAACATCAAATTTTGTCTATTAATACTAAAAGTAAATTGTTGTCAAAGCACTCCAGCCTAGATGTGAATAAAGACTCAGGCCAACGTCATCATAAATGTACTGAGGAATGTAGTGCAAATATTCCCATGATTGAAAGCATTGGAGATGAATATACCTGGGCTCGCAAGCTATTGGAGGACTTAAAAAATGACGGAATAGAAATGGAACACCTTGTAACAGACCCAGACAGTTCCGCCTACACAGCAGCCCAGGATTTATTCGAAGAGGGGGAGACAAATACTGAACCACAACATTTTTAGATACAAGGCATCTATCTGACAACGTCTGCAAAAGTATTAAAAGAAACAAAAATATGTTAAAATTAATGCCTGGGACCACATAAAAGAAAAAGCAAACGCTATTGAATAATTTCTCTGCGGATTTGACTGAAAGTTGTAATAAGGAGCTGGCTTTAGCACACAAGTTTTATAATGGTGACTTTGAAAAAGTTAAGAATAGGATCTCTTACATTGTTGACGTCATAGCACATTGTTACATGGGAAATCACACAAGTTGTAAGAAACTGTCTTTTGCATGTAATGGACTTAAAGGATTATGGTTAAAGGGACGTCCCTTTTTGGCACATACCTTCAAAATAGCGCATACAACGCATAATTAAGAATCACTGAGGGCAGTTATTAATAAACGTCTCGGACCAAAAATTCTTGACAAGACTCGTTTAAATATGAACACAAACTTCATCGAAGATTTAATAGGACTTTAAGGCGGTCAATACCCTCCAACGTTACCTTTAAAAGGAACATGTCAGGCAGAGCTCATTCAGCTGTACACAGTGTTAACTTTGGTCCAGGGGAGTCTATTCTAAAACTGTGCTCTGCTCTGCATTGTCAAATACCTGCTGGTAGTTCTGCATACGAATCTCTGAAAAACATTCAAAAGTATAACATTTTGCGGAAGGAACGCTTAAAATCTAATAAATATAAATCTTTTCGCATTGAAAAAGGGAGAAAATTATATAAACTTTATGAAAAACTGAGTGACATAGTGGATTATGAAAATAGACATGCTATTGAAAGATGTGCGGGACAGAAAAGCTTAACCCTAAACATTCCGAGCACACTTATGCTAAAAACTCTAAAAACAAGAGAATTTCTGTGAGAAAATAAATGTAAATAATAAATACATAGTAAACAATATGGTTTGTAACATTTTGAACAGTGTCTCTGGAGTTTGCAGTGTATTCTGTCCGGGTTAATAGTATGGGGTTCCATCACAATGTGGTCTGCATTAACACACATATTGTTATGACAAATGTGGCTGCATTCTATTAAATTGCTGTTCTCATCCACTTGTGGCATATCATATTTTTTTATTCGATGCCTACTCATGTATGCCAACCTATGTGCAGCCTCCCTTTTCTCATCACCCCCTGGCCATTTGACCACCTGAACCCCATAACCATTAAAACATCTTCATACATTAGACTTACAAAAGAAAAGCATAGCCTGGTTCTAAATGATCCTTACACAGATCCAGTGGAAAAAGCTAAAAGGGCTCCACATGCTGCTTCCTTGCTGCGTCCTAAAACTAAGGCGGTCTGTAAGCCAAAAACATCCGGGAAAAAAGCTGTAAAAGACAAAAGGTAAGATGAAAATTGATTAATCAAATAAAATGTATGCATTTCAAGTCAACCAGTTCATTAATCAATAAATTAAATCCAATAAATATGCAAATTATCAAAATCAAAACTGATTTAAGGCTTTATATTCTACAAATATTTTATGAGGTTTCAGTGGCAAATATTTCATGTAATACAAGTAACGACTAATAATAAAAGTCTTGGAATGCAATAAATCGATAAAATATTACGCAATTAAATGAAATAATCAATTATATGTGTCTACAAATTAAATGTGTGCAGTGGGGAGATAACTCTAATTTCCAAAGCATAAAGGTTAAATATCCATTTTTTTTGTTTTTTTCAGGCCTGATTCCAACTCAAACCGTACAGTTTGCATATATAAAATGGAACATATGTGGAATACATGTTTTAGAGAACATTTTATGAAAAATTCTGACTGTGATGGTACCTTACTGTGCGATTTGGAAAATGAAGAGAAAAGAGGATTCAGTTCCAGGATTAGCCTGAAATGCTCAAAATGCAGGTACAAGTCCAGTCGTTTCCCCCTTTATGATGAAATTGACACTGGAAAACCAGGTAGAAGAGTGTCTGAAATTGATAAATCGATACATGTTGGCATAAGTCAGACACCAATTTCACACACTGGAATCAGAAAAATATTCCTAAGTAGCAATACACAAGCACCGGTCAGTTCCAGCCTGCAAAGGAGGTCCAATATAGTTATGGACAGTGTTAAAAAGGTTAATAAGTTAGACATGCAAAAGAGGAGGAAGGATTTAGTCGAGATTAATAGACTGAGGGGGAAAGAAAATCCTCATGCAATTAGCATGCAGTCAGATGGTATTTACAACAATCCTCTGTATTCTGGAGTTGGCCGCACTCCCTTCCAGTCTGCTACACAAACTGTATATTCCGGAGCTGAAAATGTTACAACAAAACATCAAATTTTGTCTATTAATACTAAAAGTAAATTGTGATCAAAGCATTCCAGCCTAGATGTGAATAAAGACTCAGGCCAACTGCGTCATGAATGTACCAAGGAATGTAGTGCAAATATTCCCATGATTAAAAGCATTGGAGATGAATATACCTGGGCCCGCGAGCTAATGGGGGACTTAAAAAGTGACGGAATAGAAATGGAGCAACTTGTAACAGACCCAGACAGTTCCGCCTACAAAGCAGTCAAGGATTAATTCGAAGAGGGGGAGACATACTGAACCACAACATTTTTTAGATACAAGGCATCTATCTGACAACGTCTGCAAAAGTATTAAGAGAGACAAAAATATGTTAAAATTAATGCCTGGGACCACACAAAAGAAAAAGCAAACGCTATTGAATAATTTCTCAGTGGATTTAACTGAAAGATGTAATAAGGAGCTGGCTTTAGCTCACAAGTTTTATAATGGTGACTTTGAAAAAGTTAAGAATAGGATCTCTTACATTGTTGACGTCATAGCACATTGTTACATGTTACATTGTTTCAAAATCGCGCATACAACGCATAATTTAGAATCATTGAGGGCAGTTATTAATAAACGTCTCGGACCAAAAATTCTTGACAAGACTCGTTTAAATATGAACACAAACTTCATCGAAGGATTTAATAGGAGTTTAAGGCGGTCAATACCCTCCAACATTACCTTCAAATGAAACATGTCAGGCAGAGCTCATTCAGCTGTACATAGTGTTAACTTTGGTCCAGTGGAGTCTATTCTAGAACTGTGCTCTGCTCTGCATTGTCAAATACCTGCTGGTAGTTCTGCATACAAATCTCTGAAAAACATTCAAAAGTATGACATTTTGCGGAAGGAACGCTTAAAATCTAATAAATATAAATCTTTCCGCATTGAAAAAGGGAGAAAATTATTTAAACTTTATGAAAAACTGAGTGACATAGTGGATTATGAAAAAAAAAAACATGCTATTGAAAGATGTGCGGGACAAGGAAAAACTCTAAAAACAAGAGAATTTCTGTGAGAAAATAAATGTAAATAATAAATACATAGTAAACAATATGGTTTGTGACATTTTGAACAGTGTCCCTCGAGTTTGCAGTGTATTCTGTCCTGGTTAATAGCATGGGGGTTCCATCACAATGTGGTCTGCATTGACACACATATTGTTATGACAAATGTGGCTGCATTCTACTGTAAACCGGGAAATTTTCGCGCCGTCTTTATGTCGCGGTAAATTGACAGAATTTTAGTTCGCGCAGTTTTGAATTCGCGCTGCCTAATCGTTGACCATTAACTTTAATAATAGACATGTATATTCGCGCCGTTTTATTTTCGCGCTTCCATTCGAAACGCGAAAATCGCGAAAATAAAACTGCCGCGAAAATTTCCCGGTTTACAGTATTAAATTGCTGTTCTCATCTACTTGTGGCATATCATATCTTTTTATTCGATGCCTAATCATGTATGCCAACCTATTTGCAGCCTCCTTTTTCTCATCACCCCCTGGCCATTTGACCATCTGAACCCCATAACCATTTTTCCCTTTTTTGTAGCCTGTCCAGTTCAAACATCCCTTAGGATTGTCACTTGGAGCTGTTTTCTTGAAGAACTTTCCCTCAATGTCATTCTAAAAAGCATCCATTTTGTAAAAGGATTAATCAGCATCATTGATACGTTTATAACGGGTCAATAAATCATGACATTAACTCGGACCATCAAAAAGAAAGTGGAAGTACATTCTCAGTATAGGTATCAAGTACGCAAATATTTACAATGACTTTTCCATAGGGTCCTACTATGTTTGAGAATAAATTGTGATAAAACGGTTCATATTTCCACAAAATGGTTTTCAGATTTTGAAAGTAGACAGATAAAATATTTATTTCAGCAGAAAAAAAACAATAAGGTCATGCGGCGGAAATTGCCCTAATTTGCAGTTGTTATGGAAGCTTTATAATTCCGCACAAAATGGAGAAATAATTTTTCCCCTCACCTACAATTCATTTCAGCCAAATATCCAGGAAATTAGTGGCTAATAAATTCCAACTTTTTTTTTCAAATCATACCCAAATGGTGAAGCTTTCAAATAATGAGCATTTCCATAAACATATTGTCCATTCAGGGTCACCAAAGAATTTAATACTGATGAATATTTTGGGTTCAATTCCAGACTTCCGGTGTAAATACAAATATTTGCGCACAAAGCACAAAATTACATAAATCAAAGTCCAGAGACAAGGCAAAAGCAAGAACACCAGAAGACCAAAGAGACCACATTACCACAAAACACATGAACACTACGTATACAACACAAAAAACTAAAGTACTAAAAGTATGAACTCTCAAAAACAGGGTGACATCAGGTACTCCGGAAGTGTAAGCATGTCCTGCTCTGTATACAGCACCCGTCACACTGTCAGTGGGTCAATCCAGGGTAAATCAAAACCTGTAATGTCAAATCCGGGAAGAATGCGAATATGCAGAAACAAAATTCACATTAACTTCGGTATTTTGTTATTTATTACCATTGGGTCGATGCCACTGCTGATGACTGTTAGTCCCCGGGGGTATTAACCAACCTTGTAGCCAGTACTTCGGTGCTGGCCCGAAAACCGATTTTATTTGGAAACATGCAATATCTAATTTTTAGTAATTTTTTTTTTAAACCAAGGAGTATCTCCCTCTTGCATAGCTCTGTCCATAACTCTGTCCAAGTTAGATCTTATTGGGTATTTGTTCTCTATCAGTTTTCCTCGTATTTCGGTTTATTGACTTCCAAATGTTTTGATTTTATCTGCACTGAAGAGTCATGAGTTGTCGAATCGCGCATATGCAGAGACAAAATTCACAGTAACTTTTGTATTTTGTTATTTATTGGTTACAATTAAAAAATGTATATGTCACCATGTCTTTACGAGGATATTTTACCAAGTTTCCGGAAAGGGGGGGTTAATTCGCGGCAAAGTAAACGAAATATGACGTAGCAAAGCCGTCAAATGACTGTTCCTGCTCAAAAATTAAGCTTACCCCGTACCCGCTTCTTTCAGTTTCCAATACACGATTGAATTAAGCAGCGCAACAGTCTCTTTCTACATTAAGAGAAAAAAATGAGAAGTTGCCGATGTCGTTTTGGAGATACAAGTGCTTCGAAAAATAGTGGGAACTGAACTCCTCTGAATTATTCATAGGTTTAACAATAGCAATGTTTATCCAATAAGGAATGTGATGGAATAAATATAATTGAATAATTCTTATATGATTTGCATAATAGGAAATACGCTGATATGATTGGTTGAATTTACTTCCGGTAGCAATTTCTGAAGTCGTTTATTTTTCGATAGACGACGTTGACCGAACTACATTTAATTCATACGCCGAGTGAATCAAATAGAACAAAAACGTGTGATTGGCATTATAAAAGAAAGAATTTAATTACTTATCATCAAATAAAAAGAATTATAAGGATTAAGCACCGTTTGAAAGGAATTTATAGGAGTATAAACGGGACCAAGTCACTCAAAAATATATCATAAAAGTCTTTCGGACTTTTATTTGTTTGTGAGTGAATTGGTCCAGTTTATACTCCAATAAATTCCTTTAAAATGGTGTTTAATCCTATAATAAAATTGTTAGGTATAAAATGTAATTTTGAAAAATATTTGGGAGTTCCGATGCAAAAAAGGTGCTTTCAAATTGCTAGAACCAGAGAAGTCCTAAAATCCAACAAATGCCAAAACATGACATGCAAGCATCTTCAAATGTGATATTTTAATTAATACAGTTCTAATATGAAAATTTAATTCTAGAAACAGAACAATACGAGTTTGATCTATTTCAGCTATTTCTGTGAACAAAATTGACAGAAAAATATCATATTTACAGATACAGACGTAATGCATTTCAAATGAAGCTTTCCTTGTGTTTCTTTTAATGGTTTGATTCGCTTCCACAACAAGAAAAACACAAATTACTGACAGCTTTTATAAAGGGAGAAAAGAATATTAGTTCAAAATATAGAAAAAGATTGGACGAGATTGCATTGGAAAAAAGCAGCAAATAGCATTTAAATCAAAGAGCAAGAGTATTTCCGACGTTGCTTTTTATGGATTATGGCAGAAAACAAGTGATGTAGATACAATATTTGAAGAAATAAAACACGTAATGTAAAAAAAAAATTCGCAGATTACAATTAAACAAATAAAAAAAAACAACTGTAAATAAAATTTTGCATTTCAATTTTATGTTTGTTTACAACCACGCATGTTGCGTTACTCGACATATAGCAATGAATTCCGCTCAAACTGGTGCTATGGGCCGTCTTGGACTTAGTATGAGATATAAGCATAACTCATTGTTGAAGACCTCATTGTGACTTTAATACCCTTTCAGTGCCAAGCCATTTCTCTTAGAGAGTGCCAGTGGTGTTTTTGAACTATGATACCGTCTCTGATGATGTAACGTTTCCCCCGGCAACGATTGTGTGACGTTACAATCGCCCCTTCATGGGCCTTTTCTTTTTCTCTAAATATCCATTTTTGAATAGGCCGATGCATCGGCCCTCTGGCATTGAAAGGAGAATTACTTTGGGCCGATGATCGGCCCTGTGGCACAGACCTCGTTAAGATGGAGAACAACAACAAAAGCGTTGTTCCATTGCTTGATTTAATCATATATTTGTAGAGACTTTGTCTCATGTGTATCTACTCCGTATCTTTTCATTGTTTGTTAAAACAAGTTGTCAAAGAGAAGAATTTATCCGATAAAGGAAAAATGCATTAAATCACCCAATTAAAAGAAAATGTAGTAAAGCTGATAACAGATTCAGGCGATTGGTCGGATGAAAAAAAAATAAACAAATGTGGTAATGACAAAATAACCGAACAGAATTGGCAACAGACGAAATCCAAAGGGCAAAAAGACACCCAGGTGCAAAACCTCCGGCAAAAATTGTCAAGCGCAGTATAGGCATTTCAAAAGAAAAGGTGGGTGAAACCGGTTTATGGCGCGCCAAACTACCCTTTCAACTTCTGTAGTGCCCGGTGATGACTTGGTGACAAACTTGTTTTCAGAATAAATCAAGATTGTTCTACTATAAATACATTGATTAACGGAATTATAGTGCCATATAAAGCACTTATGGATATGCTATGATTACACACAATAATTTCTTTGATACGTAAAGGTTTTATAAATTTTATTATGTTGGATATTTTGACAGGATTTAAATACCTCAAATCCTCCAATACTAGTATTCCCTACACTTAAAGTGGCGTAAAATATTTGTAATTGATTTGATTTATTTGAAATTTGAAATACATGTCTTCAGGAATATAAGTCTAACTAATGTGATGCAAATATCAACAAATTATAATATATTTATATTTTCCTTGCTAATCACGGTAACATTTACCTGAAGTTCGGGTCGATAAATAACAAATAAATTGCTATAGGTTAAGTACCTGTAAGGTCAGCAATTAGAACATAAACTAGGACATTTTTTACCCGGATTTGTTGGGTAGATCTTTGCTTGTGACACAGGTACAAGAAGTTCTGCAAACATGTCAGGAAAACCTTTTTTATTCTGGGGATCTGGAAGTATTCCTTGTTGGAAAGCAATGATTGTACTGCAGGAAAAGGGAATAGAATATGACGAGAAAATTGTTAGTTTCAGCAAACAGGAACACAAAGGAGATGATGTGAAGAAACTCAACCCTCGTGGACAGGTTTGATCATGAACTTAGCTCTAAATAAGTAACGTGAAGAAACTCAACCCTCGTGTGAACTTAGCTCTAAATAAGTAACGTGAAGAAACTCAACCCTCGTGGACAGCTTAGCTCTTAATAAGTCGAGCCTTCCTATTATTTTCTTGATCACGATCGGGTTGCACAAACGTCAATTAAATTTAATTGACAATTAAATTTTGATGGTATATCAATTAGGTTTATTTAACAAATATAATTTAATTGTCAATTGACTTAAATTGACATTTGTGTAAATGTGTCATCCTGGTTTGCATGTACATTTAATTACCCTACTAATGAAATAGTTGAATAAACAAAAAGGCAATAGGGTCACATCTGTTTTTAATAAGTACAAAAAAATACATGATTTAAAAAAACTACAAATGTATGTTTATCTGATGTACATCATGTGGTTTACGAAATAGACTATATAAGATGTCCGAATTTTGAAATTCAATGGATTTTGTTTAGTGATTATTTGATTACCATGTGTAATACCAGCTCCTTCTTAATTATTTGAGTAAAATATTTTGAGATATTTTTTTCTCGAATTAGTTCATTTTTCAAAAAATATTTATTGATTGAATGTGCAAAAAGTTCAGAATTTATTGATTCCGAGGTACTTCAGCCGCTCCAACGAAAAAAAAATGAATTTGCGATTTCAATGAGTCTAGCTGTGCAGGAAGATAGTTATCTGCTTCAATAATATAAAAAAAAATCTCTGATAATTTCAGGTTAAGTGTAAATTAACCTCATTAAATAGATACATTTTGTCTACTTCCGATATTTATCTTCCTCGTATTTACCAGACAAGGGAAAAATAGTTCAAAATCATTTGGAGTTACGACGTTAAGATTTACTACGACGAAAATTCAAGAAAACTGCAAAAACAAGTAAAAGTTAAGATTGCCGTGCACTTACATGCATTCATCAAATTATATGAAACTTTGCAGTTGGAAAGTATAGGTTGTGATTTAAATAGGCCATTTAACGTGCGTCTTCATGGACCATGTCATCCTCTTCAAAATTTTCTTACATAATTCTTCGCTGTAGTACCTATACTACTCCATGAGTAGCCACGATTATGCTGAAGTGGACATTATCCACTGAATCTAAAAAAGCAAATAACTTAAAAATAAATCTAGCATTAAATTTAATACAATAACAAACGAAGAATCAGACAGGGACAAAGAAAAAGCAGTTTTTATGCCCCCGGACCTTTAGATCGGGGGCATATTGTTTTTGTCCTATCTGTCTGTCCGTAACTTTAACCTGGCTTATAACTTTTGAACCAGATGTGATAGGCACATAATATTTGGTATGTGTGTTGATCATGTAAAGTTTAACCCGATTATGCAAATTTCACTAAGGTCAGGTCAGAGGTCAAAGTCACAAAGGTCAAAATCTAGATTTTGCTATAGCTCAATTTCAATTGCTAGAGGCCTTATATTTTATATGTGAATAGATCTAATAGAGCTTAGTATAATTTATAAAAAAAAATAGGTTAGGTCAAAGGTCAAGGTCATTGAGTGCAAATTAGAAAACTTTAACAAAAACTTAACATTACCTATATCTTTTCAACCAGATGTGATAGGAACTTCATATTGGAACTGTATATTGATTATACAAAACTGAACACCATTTTTGAAAGTTCATAAAGGTAAGGTTAAAGGTCAAGGTCACAGAGGTCAAAATCTAGATTTTGTTATATCTTGTTAATTACATTTGCTGGAGGCTACATATTCTATATGTGAATAGATCTTAGAGGTTAGTACAAATTACCAAAAAATCAGGGTTGTGTCAAAGTTCAAGGTCACTGAGTGCAAATTCGAAAACTATAACATTGCTGATACCTTTTCAACCAGATGTGATATGAACTTCATATTTGATATTATGCTGAACACTATTATGCAAATTCTATTAAGTCAGGTCAGAGGTTAAGGTCACAAAGGTCAAAAGGTCAAAATCTAGATTTAGCTTTTAGCTTGTTCATTACAATTGCAAAAAGATTGATATTCTAAATGTGAATAGATCTAATGGAGCTTAGTACAAATGTCCATTTAACCTTAGTTTCTAGTTTATATTACAATTTTTAGCATTAATTTTGTATTGTAGACATGGTTGCTTCCGGAGGCATGGTGTTTCACAAACACATCTTGTTTCTTATCATATTCTAATGTACACATCCTAAACATGTATTGATTTTTTATCCAAAATCTCATTGAAATCATTCGAGAAATAAAATCCACAACCGTAACTTGTGAGAATTATACGACATTTCTACACTAGAGATATTGAAATTTTCAAAAATGTAACTACCGAAGTTGAAGTTTACACTCTATGCGATTGTGCATTCTATATGTTCTTTCTTTCAGTTTTGCGTGTACCTTTGTGAAGGTAACTTGACAAAAACATTGCATCCTCTCAGACATATCAACACCTACATCAAGAATCATTTACGAACAATTCTTGTATGATGTCATAATGTAGAATGGATATGTCGAAATGTTTCCTACTTAATAAATTAAGATGTTTTATCTACTTATATAACAGATGGTTTTTAGATAAAAAAATAAGTAATGCTGTAGTCGCCAAAATTTTTGAGAAAAAAATACGTTACAATAATTCACAACAACAAACATTTCAAACCATAGTTACTTTGCTGATAGAATTTAAAAGTTACAAAAGTAAAACAAAACGTCAACGTTCGGTACATTTCGATTCTCATTTTGATAATTTAAGATGTAACATAAATTACAATTACAAGTTCTAAATTATCACTAATGTATGTATAGGTGATGACTTTCTTCTCTTAAAATTTACCATAATAATACAAAAAACACATGTTTTATACTTATAGATACGTCCGGTGATTTAAATTTTATCACACGACCTTCTTAAACTCCTCAGGCTCTCCACTTTTATCATAATGACTATATTCTTGAAATATACAGCAAACACGCCATTGGGCATAAGCCTGCCGCCTTTAAAGCTAAAATTGAGTGTAATATAGAAATTGCCATGAAAGAGTGTGATATTTCTAACCTATACACTTATTTCTCATACTGCAGGTACCAACATTTAAGGATGCAGATGGGACAGTTGTAAATGAATCAAATGCTATCTGTTTTTATCTAGAGGTAAGACTTTTCTGAACAACACAAGTAAATATATATTCATTACACATAGGGGTGGGTGTTGGATCCAAGAAAACGAGTTTAATTAAACAAGGGCGTAAAGTCATCACTACAGAAGTTTTACGGTCGACATCACAATCTTGTGGATCGCTATGGGATATCTGTTTCCCAGATAACAACAGATCTTTCCCTCTACAACTAATTTTGGCTTTTCCTCCATCATATTTGACTTCACTACCGGAGTTGATAACACGGCGGGTGCCTTATAAGAAGCAGGAGATACTTACTCTACCGGTACACATGATCTCGCCTATGGTTTTTATTGGGTCCGTGCTGTTCATCTATATGTGTGTCTTCATTTTTATTTTTGTCCCATACTGTTTCCGATGTTGCCATTGTCCATGGATTGTTCGTTCTTTTGACTGACGGTTCAGTTCTCACTGCAATTTTTACGCCTGTCCCAAGTCAGGAATATGTTGGTCATTGGCATGTCCTTGTCGTCCTTTAAGATTTTAGTTTCTTGACATTCGGGTTATTGGCATCTTCCCAAGTCAAGTATTTGAGGTCCATGGCCTTCCCCATAAACCCTTGACAGATTTGGTTTATATTTCTTTTTTTTTGTAATTTGTCTTAACCAATTCTGATTAATCTAATTGGCTCATCCATTTGCTCCTCGTGTAAAGAAGCGGACCGGAAAATATAAGCCAAATCTGTCAAGGGTTTGTTGGGAAGGACATGGACCGCATACACTTGACTTGGGAAGATTGGTTACTGGATATGGTTTGTTTCCATTGATTTATTCACTTTTTAACTTTTTGGGGCTTGCTATATGGTGTGAGGTTCCTCACTGTGTTGAAGATCGTACGGTGACTCCTAGATGCTTTGTTTTGAGTTGTTTTAACCTGGAGATGAGATGTTGTCTCCTTGACATTTACCCCATTTCCTTTTTTTTCTTACATAATAATGTATTTTTTATACGGAGTGCATATTCTCCAAGAATTGATGAACCAACCCTCTTGTGAGCGAGTCCATTATCCGAGACAATATAAAAGGTATCTATTATCAGTGATTTTTCGTTTTGATTAATACTATATAATGACCCTCCCACAGCAGTTCACGACAGCGGCATGGAAGGGTCTTACTCTTTTTTGTAATTTGAAAGAAATCCATTTGCTCATATTGTAGTTGTTTCCGTTTGTAACAGTATTCAGGGTATTCTTAATTTCTATTCTTTAATATACATCGGTAAACGAATACCGAAGCAAGAAAAGGATATTATTATTTTTATTATAATTCAAAAGGTACAAGAGATGTAAGAAGTTCATTTATGATACAAAAATATATTAAATAAAGATCCACCTAATCTTTAATTTTCACAAACTGTTTTATCCATATGAATGCTGTTGCATTTTTTTCTCTATTTTCTAAGAAATATAGTGAAATGTTGAGATCGCACAATGAACAGATTGTATTGCTCAAAATTGGACATTTTCAAAAATTTGTTCACGTAATCATTTTTACTTTCCTTGATGTTTTACCATATTTCAGTCTTTAACGTTATATTATAAAATCTGTAAGTGATTGCTATGCTCAGCATGACTGTGCTGTTTGATGAGTCTTTATTAGACTTAACGTCTCTTTTCATCGCTTTTTACACTTAATGGCCCATATTAAAAAATGCAAGAGGTTATAGTACAATGGGGCGAAGCGAAGCACAGCGATTTCAATTTCCATAATCCGTTGTTGCAAAAAGGCTACATAGAGATCAACACAGACATGAACATGTGAACTCCTCATTAAGTGAGACCGGTTTTCTGTTAATAGGATTAGTATCGCATCAACCTTGATAGTAAGAATCAGTTCGAACAAAAGTCGTAGCCTTTGGAAGTGAAGTACGACAAGACAACTTTAAGATGCCAATTTGGGAAAAAAAATCAGATAATCTTTTTTTTTATACATGTAGTTTGTAAAAAAAACACAAACAAAGTAATTTAAGAAAAAAAATCCTAGATTGCTGATCTTGCTTTTGAGATACAAGTGAGTAAAAGTTTATCGGAAAACTGAGCTCCTCTGAATTTTTCATAAGTTTATCAGAAGTTAAGAATCATCTGTAGCGCAATGGTACTGAATTACATGTAGTATTCCGGCTATCTTGTACTGTCGAAATAACAAAGTACCGAAGTTTCTGTAAATTTAGTTTTTGCATATGGCGATTTCGACATCTCAAGTCTCTTCAGTGCAGATCAAATCGAAATATTTGGAAGACCATGAACCAAAAATTTGTAAAAGCTGATACAGCATAAAAAACCAAAAAGGCGGGAATGGACAGCCAAAAACAGTTAAGGACAGAGCTATGCAAGAGGGAAACCTCCTCAATTTTAAGCCACATTTTCAAATTTTAGATATTTCAATTTTCGTAAAATCGGTGTCAAGTTAGTGCCATATTACTGATGACTGGGTTGGTAAATAACCCCTAGGACTAACTGTCCACCGGCAGAGGAATCTGCTCAGTTAAAACAAATACTGGTAACAAATTCCAAGGTATTCATATATATGCGTTGCAAACAACGGCAGTAGAATACCGAAGGAACAAAGGAAAGGAATTTACAAAAATCGAATTCCAAAGATATGGCCAAAACGAGAACACAGAGAACAATGATGTTAGACACAGGAAACAATGACGTCAGACAGACACAAAGCACAGAAATAGAAATCACAACATTCAAAACATAGGAACTGACAGTGTGAACTCCAGTGAAACTGAGAGTGACATCAGGTGCTCCGGAAGGGTAATCATGTCCCGTTCTGTTAACAGCACCCGTCACACTATGAGTCAGTCAATCCAGGAAAATGTCAAAATCGGTAGTCAAATCCGGGAAGACGTGAATCTAGCTGAAATGTCCACTTTCATTTGGGATACTTGCACGTCATATCTTTCAATGATGTTATGGTGACGGCCATAGAATTTCTTGAGGGATGACATTAACATAGGTTGAACAAATCCCTGACTAAGCAGCTTTTGGGACAGTGTTTTTGCTCTGTTAAAAAATCACTGAACAAACTACACGCTCGACAGTAACGAATCAATTGATAGACCCAATATTTAAACATGAAAAAGATATCTTGAACAAAACTTTTTTTTTCTATTAAAGCAAAGGTATCCTGACAGAAACCCACTGATACCAAAAGATGCAGTCCAATGTGCCAAGGTGTTACAAAGAACCTTTGAGGTAATATTATACAGTGCAAATTAAGTTCGTTATATATTTTTTAATTTTATTGACTTAATTTTGTCATCTTGTATATTTCCTTCAGTAATGATATTAAATATATATGTCTTTACTGTCAGCAACGAATTAAAATCATTATGTGTTCCTGGCCATATTATTGATATGCATCATGTCCTTTTAGCTATACTCTAAGTACTGTGCAATACTGTTCCTGTAGCAATTGCTGTTGTGTTGCTACCTGACACTACCGCAATGGAAGGGGAGGTTTGGCATGCCATAAAACCGGTTTAACCCACCATTTCTTTTGCAATGCCTGTACCAAGTCAGGACCATTGCGGTCGACATTTTTTCCGGTGGTTTCTACCTCATTTGTCATTTTTTCTCATGGACTTCGGCTCTTGAAAACTCTGTTCGGAAATTTTGTTATTACCCCCATTTAGAAAGTTTTGTCAGTTTTAGTGCTATTTATGCTGCTTATTAGACATAAGTTACCGATTATTACTTTCACTTTTCGTAACAGTCCATTTTATGACGTTTCCGGACTTTGTTATCCACTAGCCAAACGGAGTTGAAGAGGGGATACAGCATCTCGACTGTCCGTCAGTCCGTCATATTGTCCGTTCGTTCGTCCCACATCTGGTTAAAATTTCCATTAATGTTTACATCTGAGAAAAGTCATGTGGCACATCAATCATCCGTTTGGTCAGTGAATGCGTTTTTGAGAGTGCTGTTGCTTTTGATGATAATTGGGTCACCGGGACCTACATTTTATGCTTCAATGACTCAGATTTAAGTTTTCGTTAAGGATCATATCTGACAAACTACATATGTCACATTAATCATCTTTGATCAGTGAATGTGACTTGGGGAGTGATGGTGCATCAGATGATAATTGAGTCATTCTGACCTACATTTTACGCTTTTATGGCTTAGGTTATAGTTTCCGTTAAGGTTCATATCTGTGATACTTTATGTGGCAAATTAGCCATTTTCGATCTTTGGATGGGTTCTATAGAGTGATGCTGCTTCAGATGACCTACATTTTTATGCTTTGAATGACTCGGGTTATAGTTTGCTTTAATTAATATCTGAGATACTATATGTGGCACATAAATTATCTTTCTTAAAGAAATTGCAAAATGTAGACGAATCTAAATCTGTATGTGTATCTGTATTAGTACGGTGCAGGAACCGACACGGGTTATCTTTGCACCGGAAGGAGAGCTAGTCGCACTGTTGGAGGGCTGTAACGAAGCCCTCTATTGACTTGGTATGCACAAAACAATCTTCTAGATGGTTCCAATCAATGATTGTCCTTGTAAAGAATGAATGTTTCTTGCAGTCAGTGTTGTAATCAGTTGTTTTGGTAGCCTTCGGTGTTTTTTACTACTTGTTTGTCCACTATGTTGGTAGTGTGGAAGTCCCGGAAGTTGGTTGCTCTGATGTTCCGTTTATTCCTTAGTGGTGTCAAATAATCCTCTGGTGCGATCGCCGGCACCAGCCCCACAACCACCCTGTAAAACATTGCTAATCTTTGTTGTTTCCTCCGTTCTGCCAATGGTGTTAATTTTAAGTCGGCCAGCATGTTGGTAACTATGCCTTCTTCTCTGGATTTGTAATCGCCTGTGATGAATCTGGTGGCTCTTCGTTGCACACTTTCGATTTTCTCCACATCCTAATTTGTATACGGATCCCATATAATTGAGCTATACTCTAAGACTGACCGGACCATAGCTATGTATGCCAGTTTTTTGCACTCTTGGGGACATCTACTTAGGTTACGCCTCAGGAATCCAAGGGTACTATTTGCCTTGCTTGTGATCTTACTGATGTGTCCGCTCCACTTCAGGTCATCGGAGATGTTTAAACCAAGATACGGGTTTGTCTTGACCTGTTCAAGTATATGGTTATCCAGTTGGTAGAAGTAGTTGGATCGTTGTTTCATGCTCATGATATAGCATTTTTTGGCATTAAACTTCATACCCCATTTGTTGGGCCATTCTTCAAGTTTAGCAAGATCTTATTGCAGAGTTTGATGGTCTTTGAACGATTTTATCTGCCGGTATAATAAGCAGTCATATGCAAATAGACGGACCTGAGATTTTACGGATTCCGGTAGATCGTTTATGTGGCACAAAAATAACAAAGGTCNGGATACAGCATCTCGACTGTCCGTCAGTCCGTCATATTGTCCGTTCGTTCGTCCCACATCTGGTTAAAATTTCCATTAATGTTTACATCTGAGAAAAGTCATGTGGCACATCAATCATCCGTTTGGTCAGTGAATGCGTTTTTGAGAGTGCTGTTGCTTTTGATGATAATTGGGTCACCGGGACCTACATTTTATGCTTCAATGACTCAGATTTAAGTTTTCGTTAAGGATCATATCTGACAAACTACATATGTCACATTAATCATCTTTGATCAGTGAATGTGACTTGGGGAGTGATGGTGCATCAGATGATAATTGAGTCATTCTGACCTACATTTTACGCTTTTATGGCTTAGGTTATAGTTTCCGTTAAGGTTCATATCGGTGATACTTTATGTGGCAAATTAGCCATTTTCGATCTTTGGATGGGTTTTATAGAGTGATGCTGCTTCAGATGACCTACATTATTATGCTTTGAATGACTCGGGTTATAGTTTGCTTTAATTAATATCTGAGATACTATATGTGCACACCAATTATCTTTTTTAAAGAAATTGCAAAATGTAGACGAAAATAAATCTGCATACATATACTGGAATTTGGGGGGATAGACTTTCAACACTATTTAGATTCTTTGATATGAAATCTAAGGTTCAATCTAATTCGTAAAGAGTTAGTTATCAATAAAAACAGATTTAAAAACTAAGAAAATCATTCAAAAAGTCACTAAAGAATTAATATTTTTAAACTTCAACTGTATTTGGAAATTCAATTGCTACAGGCCATGGGATCAATTGTCGTTTCCGAATGCTCACGTGCACGTGGTATTTTGTAGATAAGGTACACAGCGAATATCGTTCCTGTCCAATGACTTTATATTAAGATATAGCCCTTTGTCTTGTCCATTTAATTCATTTTTATGTGCACTGGAAATTTCTAATATCCCAAAAGACCTTGACTTAGTTCTTCGAATACAGTTGTAACTCGCTTAGGGACAGGTAATAACTGAAATAACACTCCGGTCACTTGACATTTGGATGAGTTATGACCCTTGCTCTTGTATAAGATGCCGTCCGCTAAATCCGCCCACCTAAGCTTCGAAATACGCAAATTGCTATAATATCTAGATGAATTACAATATGTTTTTCAATAGAAGTATAAACTAAATGTTGAACTACAAACCTGTGAACATCAGATATTAATTAGCGAAACACGTGGCTAACCTGTGTTGACAAGTTGCGTGACCTTACCCGGTAAATTCGCCCATGCGCAGGAAAAAATATCAACTCTTTTTTGTAAGAAACACCGCCTTCCATCGAAATAGCAGCTCATGAGTATTAATCAGATGGATATAAACATTGGAACATATTACGTATAGTCTTGATAATATGTCCCCCTTGAGTTGACTGACTTTTGTTAGAGTTTGCGTTTAGATCCATTTTTCATCAACTATACTTCATATCTTTATGATATGGCATTAAATTATTCGTCTTAATTGGTACTACATAAATCACCAACAATTAGGTCTCCATGACATAAATTTCACACTTGGATGACTTCACTTAAGTTTTGTGTTAAGGTCCATGCTCACCCTGATCCTGATCCCAAGGCCTTTATGGCACAACTGATCTTCTATGTACTGTTATTGTGTTTTCTCTAGACGGTGCTGTTTCTTCACAGTAATTTCCTCTTTGGTACTTTAATTGTAATGTTGTTAAGAGCAGGTCAGTGTTGGTGTTGAGGCTAAACCAGGATTGGTGAACCTCTCCGTACTTTCTATATATTCTGCCACGAGAAGTAGAATTTTTCTGGTATTTTTCTTTGTCTTCTATTTGGTTGAAGAGTAGAATTTGAATGTCCGGTTTTTGAACTCCTATTATATCTCTAAGCTTGTGATAGAGTTTCTCTCTTTGATTTTCATACCGGGTGCATAGTAATAAGAAGTGTTCTGGTGTCTCTTCTGCACCACATACACAGTTTGGTGAATTTTCCAGGCCTATTTGAAATTTGTATTTATTTAGTTG
>MJUU01012449.1:76402-92769 GCA_002080025.1 Modiolus philippinarum | reverse complement strand
GGATGTTGTCTCCTTGACATTTACCCCATTTCCTTTCTTTTTCATACTAGTATATATCTGGTTTTCAGTTTCCGTAACTAGGAAGTTTTTACAGGGTGGAGCAGTTAACACCACGCCAAACCTCCACACTGTTGGGCCGGGTTTTCTTTCCCTTTGTCAACTGAAGTTCTCACTACTATGAGGTTCATATCCCCAGATTTTCTGTCTGGATTTTCTTCCATAGCCTTTGATTCTCCCAAATCACCCACAAGGCAGCGGGGCTATTCAACCCATAGCTGGGGTAAGGTTGATGAGTGCTAGGGCATATAACTGGTTTTGTTCTTCATCCTGAAGTCACTATGAATCCTCCAACAAAGAGCAAACGCTCCTACCTCATAGTAAGTTCAAGACGGCCCCAGCACCAGTTTAAGCGGAATTCACTTGCTAAATGTAGAACAACGCCACGTGTTTTACAATTTTGTCACATTTTAGCCTCAATTGGATTTAGTAATTTTTCAGAAAAGGTACCAACTGCATATAGGTGATAGGACTATCGTCTCATAGAGCTAGGCTAGTCATTCAGAAATATAAAAAATATCTCCGATTTATTCAAAGTGCAATGTATTAGAATTGTTTTGGAGATGGTCAATCATGCTCCAAATTAACACCACAAAAAGTTAGATTGGAAATGTTTCAATTCATTTTAACAACATTTTGAATTTTTAAAGACACCAATTTTAGGGTTTTTGAAATGGCCGGAACTGGCCGGTATGGTTACCATTGCAACGAAGGTCAATAATGATATACTAGTATTATTTTGTATTCATGGTAAATTTCAACATATAAAACAAATATTAGCAAAATCTGACATGTTGTTTCCAGAGAGGTTACTCCTTGAAACACGTGTACAGCATAACGAAATTTACTGGTCCTTATGCAACTTCGGTATTTTTTGTAGTCCAAGTAATTTTGGTGCTTACTGAGAATTCAAGTAACATTATTCTAAATCTGAACATGGCTAAACTATATTATATCTTTTACAGAATTTCGATGTGCTACTGTTTGGTACAAATCATTGGCTGTTGGCTCAACTAGTGACAATCAAATAATAAATTGGAAACTACTCAGATCTGAGATTGAATGTGCAGTCCGCTGTAAAAATGATATGCTATGTCAATCGTTTCTGTACGATAAATTTACAAACAACAGTGTACACTTTTATTGGTATCTACCCAGATGGGACATTTTGTTAGCAGTGAAAATATTTCACACTTTAGCAACAGCTTTTTAAGAGGTATTTATATGTATATATCGGATAATTAGGTAAAATTAGTCAGGCAAAAGTTAATGATATCAAGAAAGATTGTCTACGATTATTGAAGTTCCTCCAAATCTTGCGCAAGTATTGAATTTCAAGCTAAAGATACGCTAGAGAATCTCTACACTGTGCATGACGACTTTATAACTTACATTCAGTTGGATCCAACCACTGATGATTTTGTGAAATGATTAGCTTCCTGTGACATTGCTCTTATATTTAGTCGTAATATAGGAGACTTCAATTCCTTTTTGATCTAGTGTCATTTATTCATAGCTCCTTTTGTACTTAGTGGTATTAATCTGTTTCTTTATGGCGACTCCAATATTGTAAAAAAAAACATGTTGTGAAATGGCCGCAAATTAACATAAGTAAACGATGTAAAATTGGTACAGAAGGCTGCATTTACTCCATATCCCTTCATTGTTAAAAATGCAAAAAATGAACAAATAAAAATCAACTTAAAATATCAAAATGGAAACGAAATTCGAGAGCCAAACGTTATACATTCGTGCAAGGAATAGGTAATGAAAATGAATGATTATCAAACTTATTATGACAAAACGGGCTGTTAAATTTTGAGGAATTAATAAATGTTTCCAACTTTATGCTATGGATATAATTGTCATATTAAATGTCAATGGCATTCTGGAAAACTCAAATTTAATCTTTTTTTTATCAATAGTACGCTCCTCTCCTTGTTTATTGGTAAATAACTTTTTCTGGTATGTAGCATATGGTATGTATAAATATTTTGACAGTTTGTTGTATTTGTGTAGAACAAGGTTTTTGGATGTTCAATACTAAATAGATGCCTCTATACAAATTATCTAATTTTGGTTTTACTCACGTATGACTCTGTTATTTGTTTAACATTTTTTAATTCTATATGTATGTATTTCAGGTTGTCCAGTTGGGTATTATTTCATGGAGACCAGTAAAACGTGCCTTCGGCTTTCTAATGACTTCATGACTTGGAATGAAAGTAGAACAGCTTGCTTAAATGAGGGTGCGAATTTGCCTGTTTTAGACTCTGACATTTTGTTTTATGATTTCACATACTACATGGACACTATCATGTTTGCAGGTAAAGTTCCACTTATTTTACAAAATGTTAGGTCAAACAACTTGAGAAAATATTTTTGCCAGACAAAAGTTTCTTATACGTCCTTTTTATTTTTACCAATAGAATGTAGATTTACCCAGTATCAATTCTGTATTTATTAAGATTTTTGTCTGTTGTAGGAACAAGAGTTGTCGTTGATGGATATATGTACAACAACACGCCTTATTGGAGTACAGGACAGAGGGTCGATAGCAGTAAATTCTGTTTAAATCAACCGGATATGTACAATCAGACACAAGTCTGTCTCTATCATACGGCCAGGACAGAAGCATGGTGTGACTCGCTTACCAACAGGCTTGACGATCAATTTTGTTATTTCTATTCGAATAGAATATGTATGAAACGACTGTAAGAGCACAGATCTGGACAATTCCCATTCACACATTTTTGTGCGATTTAACTTTTAGTCTCATTATTTTGGGATCACGTGAGTGGTCCGACAGTCATTAGTCTGACAGTCGTTAAATCAACCGCAAAATTTTGCGGTCGCCCTAAGGTATGGTTGCCGGCGTCGTTGAGCTATATGAACAGGATAACTTTGGGTTTAAAGGACGGATCTTTATCATTTTTTTTTATTAAAGATGCAGGAGAATGTAAAGTCATAAAGGGCTATAACTCTGTAAAACAAATAGGTGAGAATTCTGGCAGAACGATATGCAAAGCTGACGAATGTGATCAATAGCTGTTTCAATTCTGGATGAAATCAGATAAAAGACGTTGTTGTGGCGCGCACAAACTAAATTTTACAAAAAAGTGAAAAAATCACAAATCTCTTACAAAGAGTCGATAATTTTGAAATCGCTATTGAAAAACTATAGGCATTGTGGTAAAAATAATCCTCTAAGGCTTGGTTGCATTCGGACCGAAGATATAAACTAGGGATCACATGTGAGCCTGTAAAGCTCACATGGTGTCAACTGATCGTATAAGATTTCACACAGGGTTTGATGATTAATCTTAGGTGACAGTCATTTTGTAGTAAAGTCAGTCATCTTGTAGATTACTGTCATGTTAAAATGTTTAGTTAATATCAACTTGATATATGAAAAGGTTTTCATGATATAGCAATTTACAACATTTTCCCAAAGGGTCCAATGTTGAACTATGTTCAGCAGTTGCAGCCATCTTATTTCTATGATGAGTACTAAATTCATACATTTGTTCAGTGACCATCATATAACCATACCAAGTTAATATCAACTTAATGTATGAAGCAGTTTTCAAGTAACAATTTACAACATTGTTCTATGTTAAACTATTCCCCGGTGGCAGCCATTTTGTATTTGTATTGGTGCAGAAATGCAAAACTTGGTAGATGATCACCATGTTACAATGCCTAATTATATCAACTTGATGTATGAAACGATTTTCAAGAAGTAACATTTTATAACATTTTCAAATACGCTAAACTATGTTCCTATGTTCCTAGGTGAAGGCCATCTTGCATGAGATGGGAACCTGTTGAAAATATGTAGGAATTGTATTTCATGATAAGCTGAGCACTTTTGCTATTCAAACTTGACCTCCATCTAAAATCCTTTTTGAAATATAAGACAAAATGTGTTAAATTACGAAAATTGGACAAAGAAGGCAATAACTCCTACATGGACATTTAGATTTTCTTCGAAATTTCCGGAATTGAATATCTTGGTATGCTGAACATGTTTGCAGTTTAAAGTAAACCTCTATCTGTTATAGTTTTTCAATAAAAAAAATAAGAATCTTGCAATTCTGATCATTTTTACCCTATGTCAGATTTTTTTATCTGTTACGGTTTATGAGTTTTTGCAAAAAACAAAACAACAATTTACCTCTATGTTCTTTTCTTAGTAACAGCAGCCATGTTGTTTGGTCTACGAACTTAGAAATAACAAACTTGAAAGTGCATAGCCTGGTAATGGTTCAGGCCAAATTTGGTTACAATTAGCCAAATTTTTTAGGAGAAGACTTTTAAAATTGTTGGCGGACGATGGACGCAATTTGATGGCAAAAGCTCACATGACTTTTAAGGTCAGGTGACCTAAAAAGTGGCTTTTATAAAATTTTATAACGGACAGACGGACGACGGACAAAATTTGATGAATAAATCAGCTATATCATTAATATATATATATATATAAACTTCAAAGGTCCTACTACCAACACTTTAGATTCTCCCCCTTTTTATTTTGCAAATATCAGAGGAACAATTTTCCATAAGGTTAATGTTCCTCAGCATGTGGCTATCTTGGATTTACTTATTTGGAACCCCTTTAACGAGAAAAGAGGAAAGTGAATACTATCTAAAACTTTTATTCAATTCAAAATTTTGTATAATGTCGGACTATCAACCGTCGGACTAATAACTGTCGGACTAATGACGACCGTCGGACTAATGACTGTCGGACTATTGACTGTCGGACCACTGAGATGACCCAATTATTTTTATAGAGGTTTGATTATGAAATAATTTAACACATTGTTGACATATAGTCTCTGACATTGTTTCCAGTTTATTACGTACATTTCTCACATCGAGATAGTGAAATTTTCACATTTTAAAGTTCGAGGCTTACCCGAGATTTTTAAAATAAGAAAATTTAACTATCGAGATGTGAGAAACGGAAAACAGTGTTAGAGATTGTTTCTCTAATTTCAACTCAGTTTATCTGAAGTAAAGCGATCTCCGTAGTATCCAGTCTCAAGTATTCCGCCACTTTGTTGCTATCAACGTTGCTATGTGTATCACTGCGCAATTCATTGAAAGGGGTGTTGAATATACTATTTTTGATAAAAATGTCATATTATCAATAATTGAGTTATCTTAGTCATAAAAATGCAAAAACCATTTCGCTAGACAATGATGCAGGTGTTGATTTCATCAACACCCGGTGGCAGTATTTCTAGAAACTGACGTGAGACATTTACATGATTGACCAATCGCCAACTGAGATCAAATTTTTACACATGATGATTATTATTTCGATAACCAATCTGTCAGGAGGTGTCCAAATTTGCTAGAAATTAGAGAAAGAACTTTCTTCGAGTTAGCAGATTGAGTCGTGCTGTAGCTCGATGTATATTAATTACATATACGTTGAAAATGTTTATAATATGTTGTTAATGTAATAATAAAAGTTTAATTTATTGTTGTTTACGATCCCGCATCCAAGACCAGTAGCACGGATGTAGTACTGTTCGACATCTATAGCTATAAATTCAGTTCAAACCGGTGCTAGGGGTCGTCTTAAACTTACTATGAGGTACATTAAATTGTAGAAAACAGGAAACACTTACAATGACCGAAAATTAAAATCAAATGTCACAATCTACTAGGGAACCGCACAAGAAAAACCAATAAAGTGACAACAGACAAACATAGACAACAATAGGAACTCAGAATAGCCATAATTGGTACCGGCACTAGCAACACCTAACGATAGGATTAAACCAAAGTGTTGGTACCAAAACCTCCCCCGGCACCTGAATCGGTTTTCAGGGGCTTCGGCTACAGAGCTGCCGGGCGCGTCCCCAGGTGGTGGATAGGGGAATGCCCTGTCTATGCGGGGTAGTCAGGTCATAATACGGAAAGCCTGACCGCGAACCATTGTAGCCAAACTGTGTCGAGAAACGCCAAGCTCCATGCAGTATAAAGACCCCTTCTATATTTCTCTAAAGAGAGTAGACGCACTGGGTGTCGTATGGAAGGCTAAATTTCCTGCCCCTACCCATTTCTCCAATTTTCCAGTGGCAGTCAAAAGTCGTTGCCCAGGTTGTCCCTTCCACCTTTATTTCTTTCTTCTGATACTTTCAATTTTTGAATTGATTAACTTGTTCTCGTCCTGATATAGCTGAAATATTGCTCATTGGACGTTAAACTCTACCTAATCAATCAATCAAAACCAAAACCTCCCCTTTCTCTATCCCGTTTCCCTATAGTATAATAAACATAGAAATAAACCCCAGACAGGTAGACTACTAACTCTATGACCACCATCTTAAGAAAGAAAAGAAAATTACAAAACGTAATTTAGAAAGATGGGTCAAAGGGTGCTCGCCGCTAAACTGACGGCTAGCACAGAACCTAGTCTGATGGCAAAACACTGTCGCACTACGGAATAAATATCAATTTCAAAACTTCCCGAGACTGTTGGTAAGGGACTATTATGGATTTCAGTAGGCATCGATAGGCCATTATACCTGTAAAATCTTCATGTCATTGGACCTCAAAGCCAATTTAATGAAATTGTGAATGGGGGTAATAACAAAATAACCGAAGAGAATACTGTAAATGTACTATTGTTCGTGGGGTTCCAATTTTCGTGGATTTCGTGGTTCGCTATAACCACGAAATTAAGTTTCCAACGAAATGAATTTTTCCATAGAGTTTGAATGCATAGAATTGGAAACCAAGANTCCACCTTTATTTCTTTCTTCTTTTACTTACAATTTGTTTTGAATTGATTAACTTGTTCTCGTCCTGATATAGCTGAAATATTGCTCATTGGACGTTAAACTCTAACTAATCAATCAATCATTGGACCTCAAAGCCAATTTAACGAAATCATGAATGGGGGTAATAACAAAATAACCGAACAGAATACTGTTAATGTACTATTGTTCGTGGGGTTCCAATTTTCGTGGATTTCGTGGTTCGCTATAACCACGAAATTAAGTTTCCAACGAAATGAATTTTTCCATAGAGTTTGAATGCATAGAATTGGAAACCAAGAATTTATGTGCCCACGAAATAGTAATTTTTATGAAAACCACGAAAATTGATGTCAACGAATAAAAGTACATCCACAGTAATTAAGAGCCGAAATCCATCAGACAGAAAGACAAATCAGGGGGAAACCACAGAAGAAATTGTTGACCACAATGATCCTGACTTGGTACAGGCATTTCAATCCGCTAGTACGTAAAGAATGTAAGTTACATCCCAGTTTTTTTTCTGGATTTTATATCATTTTTTTCTCATGCATGACCAATGGCCAATGTTGAAGGCGTCATGGGTACTTCGAGATGAAAACAACAATAAAACCGTTGGTCCAATGCTCGGTTCTGCCATGTTTTTGTAGACACTCTGATGTGCATTTACCCCATATCCTTTCATCGAAATTTCTAATAGTGGTAGAAGATTTAGCTATCTAAAATGTGATCTTAAAGCCTATTCATCAGAAACGTCAGTTCCATATGGACCCCCACACTGCAACGATGATCAAGTGGTTCTCTTACAGATTGTGCGGATCATTTTTATATCTCATTTAAAGTAATCAAATCACCAATTCCGTAAATCGCGGCTTGGAACATATTTTAAGATACTACCTTGTACGTGTACAGCATTGATAGAAAAATACTCTAACAGCTTAGTATTAATCATGTTTTCAGATTCATTTTCATAAAAGAAAGTATTTTTGTTTATGTCAATGTTTCTCATATGTAATTGATTGTCCTTAATCAAAGTGCTGAAAACACATATAAATACGTGACTGTTTATAAGCCAAAGATCAGCCATTTGAAAGCTTATTAGATAAAGCTAAATAGGTAGGACATTAAACGTGATAAATTCGCACTTTTTCGTTAATTATACCAGCACCTGAATCGGTTTTCTGGAGCTCTGGCTACAGAGCTGCCGGGCGCGTCCCCGGGTGGTGGAAAGGGGAATTCCCTGTCTTTGCGGGGTAGTCAGGTCATAATACGGAAAGCCTGACCGCGAACCATTGTAGCCAAACTGAATGGAGAAACGCCACGCTCCATGCAGTATAAAGGCCCTTTCTATATTTCTCTGAAGAGAGCAGACGCATTGGGTGTCATAAAGAAGGCTAAATTTCCTGCCCTCCCCCATTTCTCCCCTTTTCCAGTGGCAATCAAAAGTCGTTGCCCCTTCCTCCTATATTTCTTTCTTCTTTTAATTACATTTTTTAATTGATTAACTTGTTCTCGTCCTGATATAGCTGAAATATTGCTCATTGGACGTTAAACTCTAACTAATCAATCAATCAATCAATCGTTAATTATAACACGTGTACGCAGTGTGCTTTTATAAGATCTACCGGAGCCAAACGGAAGATGATTATATCACATTTCAGATTTTATAAGTACAACCAGACACACATACATGTTCAACAAGAGGTCAGTTGAAAAATTATATAAATAAATACCAAACTTAGTGTAAATTTAGTTTCTGTATATGGCCATTTCGACATTTTATGTCTCTTCAGTGCAGATAAAATGAAAAAAGACGATCATCAACTCAAATATGTTTAAAACTGATAGAGAGCAAATAACAAATACATGTATGATCAAAATGGAAAGCAAAAATTAGTTAACGACAGAGCTTTGGACGAGGGAGATACTCCTTAGTTTTCAACAAAGTTTACAAAATTAAGATATTGAAGGTTTTACAATACAATCAGCTTTCAGGTCAGCACCGAAGCACTGACTACTGGGCTGGTGAATACCCTACAACAGCAGAGGCGTCGACCCAGTGGTAACAAATAATTAATTCCGAAAGGCATGTCAGTTTAATTTCTGCGTACGGACATTTCGACAACCTTCAGTGAAGATAAAATCTAAACAGTTGGAAGACCATCAACTCAAACATGTTTAAAACTGATGGAGAACAAACAACCAATATGATCTAAATGGAAAATTAAAATCAGCTAAGGAGAGAGGTTTGGACGAGGGAGATACTCCTTAGTTTTCAAAAAAGTTTACAAAATTTAGACATTGCAGGTTTTAAAATACAATCAGCTTTCAGGTCAGCACCGAAGTACTGGCTACCGGGCTGGTGAATACCCTCGGGCACTAACAGTTCACCAGTAGTGATAACAAATAACAAAATACCGAACTTACTGTAAATTTACTTTCTGCATATGGCCATTTCTTCAACTTATGTCTATTCACTGCAGATAAAAAAATCTAAACAATTGGAAGACCATAAACTGAAACATAGAGAATAGAGTGAATAAGTTGACAAGATATGGCACATGAATACAGTATAAAATTAGAATAACTTATTCACCTTACAAATAAAGTTTAAAAAAATGCCCTAGAGGACTGAGGTTAAAATGATTGAAAGCTCTCATTACAAGGGCGTCACATACCAAACATGACACCCGAGGTCTAAATAATCTCCATTCCGAATTCCTGAAGCAATTAAAGGTTTTATAGTTTTGGAAGACGTTGACGCTGTGGTTATGAAAAAAGCCCCTATGGACATTCATCCCGGGGAGTTAAAATGTTGTTTTTGTTCTAATTGGGGTGAGATTGCTGGGATGATCCGACTCAAATCACCACTGCAAGAACAAAGAGATTGGATGTCCGAAAAGTGATTCAAAGAAGAGAAATGCTCAAAAGGGATGTTATTTTCGGTAAACCATTTGGAAATTAACCAAACAACTTGATCAAGTGCAGAAGTAGATTGGGTGATTTTTAATATCACATAAAGGGGCTAAAACATGAATTCGACCAATCGGGACTAGGAACGTATATTATTTAAAAAAGGTCTTAACGAATCTAAATATACATTGTAAACGTTGAATTCTTGCACCTTCAAATTTATATGCCAGAAAACCTGTAAGAACTCCTTAGACCAAGTTTATTGATTAGAATGATTCTTTAAATACTTCACGAAGGTTTTATCCATTGTTTGTTTATTTGAAAAGCGTCTGTCGAGTAATCACATATTAATTTTGTTTGAGATAATAATTACATTGACTTTGATGTATTAATTACAACGGGATTCTGTCAACCACCCAATGCCCTTATTTCCGTTATTTTTTTTATTGTACTCTTTGTTATAACGAAGTTCTGATTTGTCTGTAACAAAACCTCCATAATGTCAACAACTGTGATTTAAGATTAAAAAAGCCTTTCAAATGTATACTCTCTTAGCAATTTAATACTAGATTGATTCCATTTAATAGAAATTATTTTGTAATTATTTTTGTAATCTCAGATGAGGTAAATCTCACGAGTAACATTCAGATTGTTGCGGACCAGTTTGCTTCTTCTCTATGATTAAATGTATTAGATTAGAAAAAAATCAGGACATATTTCAATGTGACGTTGAAATGATATTAATTTGGATATTCCTGTCATTTATCTATTTAGGTAAGTAAGGTTAATATTAGTTGTACAATGTAATATTTACATTTTTTTAAATTTTTTTTACGGGGAGGGGTTATCCTTGAATAAAATTAATTATAATCTTAGAACAAGTCTCCATGGATCTCCGTGTTATATATAATTGACATATATATGAATTTATCACAGATTTTCGTTTAAAATTAGAATTTTAGAACAAGCATTTCCATTCCAAATTAAAATCTTTAGAACACGTATCCATGCATGTTGTGTCTCCGTAGGCAATGGGATTGCAGTACTCTACCTTCTGCATCACTGATAATATCCCGGGTTTTTTTGTCTGAGGTTACAATACTGATGTTTTGACGAATTTTTCTTTGTCCTTTTTCGTCCTCATGTCGAATCTGTGTTGCCTCTATATGCAGGCGAATCAATACCGAAAAAACAAATAAGACCGCCACCAAAAGAATAAGGTAAAAGGTACAGGAAATATTTGGAATGATATCATTATCACAAGTGCATTATCACTTTTACTTTCAAGAGAATCATTTTAAACTAGTATGTTTGCAGTTGCAAGTAATAGTCGATGTCACCGCAGACAACCACTTTGATGATTCCATCTCATTTGAAGCTTCAAAAGATACCTACAATTCAATTTTCGTCCAAATCGGACAAAGTTGGAAATTTCACAGAGTTTGATGGCAATTTCGCCTATTTTTCTCGCCTAAATTCCTTCCTCTCATCTCACTGAACGTTTATACAAAATATAGACAAATTTTGAATGTAGTTATTGACATATTGAATCCTCATTTTTTTAACGTAACATGGTGGCCATTTTGGAAATGGCAGTCATTTTGGAAATGGCAGCCATTTTGAAAATTTCAAACACACTCTGAATAACTTCAGGCGGTGGCGTTACTGTGCAAAGTTTGAATTTGTTTCATTCAGCCCGTTCAAAATAATCGCTCGCATATAAATATGTAGGAGAAGCGGGTGGACAATAATCAGAAGAAAACAACGACAGTAATCGAAGGAACAAACAAGATAACATAAATCGGCGTCCAGAGACAAAGAAAAACCAAGAACATCAGAAGACGGAAGACCAAAGACACTTTACACCCTCAAAACACACAAACACTACAAATACAACTCTAAAAACTAATGCACTGACAGTGTGACTCCCAAAAACAGAGTGACATTAGAGGGTCCTCATGGGGGTCCTAGGAATCAAATAATCATTAAAGTTTTGCCTTGGTAATCAAATAATCATTAAATTTTTACGTTGGTAATCAATAAATTTTTGGCTTAGTAATCAAAAAGTATATAAAAATGGAAGCTAATAATCAAATAATCATTAAATAAATGCCCTGATAGTCAGGTAATCAAGAAACCCATGACGGGCCTCACATTAGGTTCTCCGGAAAAGGAATCGTGGAATAACATCAAGTCAACCCGACTTCGTCTGGGGTGACATAATTAATATATCCCTTTTTTGACAAGCAGATTTGTGTACAATAATGAAAAACATAGTAAAAACATTTATAAATTTCCAATCTAAAACCAGAATGCATTGCAATGGAAGGATCACACACAGACGATAATACCCACCCCTTAATAAAAAAAAATGGCCCTAACAGTGCAAACTCATCAAACAGAAGTGTCATCGGGTGTTTTAGAAGGGTAAGCACGGCCTAAAACAATATGATGAACAGCCGGATAGATTATGCATTGCTAGTCAATCGGTGGTGTAAGGCATGAGACGTTCACGACGTTCACTAGTGTTCAAAACAATTTGGCAACAAGCATAAAAACATCCATTGTGATATGTTATGACCTCTATATGCAGTATGTTTGTCAGCCTTGAACTTCTGATCTTGAAAATTTTTAAATCATTTTAGTCAAAAAGAATTGTATAAATTAAACAGAACCATACTATAAATGTTACATCGAATAAAGCCATTATTTAACATTACCGCCTCAGTTTTCGTTCATTTATATTTTGTTGTCTTTTTTCTGTTTATTTTTTCTTATTTTATTTTAATTTGTTATATATATATATATTTTGGGGGGGGGTTAGGGGATGGGGGTGTCTTTCACTTTCTAATTTTAATTTCTATCTACTCGTTTTTATTTCGCAAGTTAGCAAAAGTCCAAGCTTGTAGGAATTAAATCAATATTACAGAGTAAATCTCTCCAGTATATCAGGTTGAAACTCGATTTGAACTACTAGTATTAGTACCTAACGCAGCTACTTCATGTGAACAATCGAAATAATTCAGGTTCGCCGATGGTTTGTATATAGTATATCCTTCCGGATCAAGTAGATTACGATATTTCTCCAGTTCGAGATAGTTAAATTTGTGATTTTCAAAATCAGAAATTTAACTATCGAGGATGGAGAAATATGGTAATCCAGGAGTAAACGGAAGGATAGTCGATTTACATATGAGTGTCCTTTATTTTCGTATATTTTACCCCTAAAATATTACGAAAATAATGGCCACCCATATGTAAATCTCCAATAAACTACCGGCGTCCATGAATTATTTTTTAAATGATAAAATACATGTATAGCAATACGGTTTGTACTTTGCGGTATGTAGTTTTAATTATTTGTTATGCGATGAAGTCCAGCGTTCTAAAGAGCAAATAAAATATTCAAAAGTAAACAATTTTATGATCAGTGTTTTTGCAAATCCGTAGGTTTGGGACTTAATATAAGTGGTTTAAACTACCACAATTATTTTAAATGAAAACATTTCCCAGTGAACATCATTTTCATTGATGGGTAATGAATTCTATCCAATTTAGCAAACATTTTACCAAAGTGTTGGCTTGTATTCAATATTGCTTTATTCCCTTAAGGGCATACGATACAATTACTGGGGAGATAATAACGTTGAACATTATGCGGAGTGGCAACGTTTTTCCGATTTTCGTGACGTCGCTCTAAACATGATCGTGAATTCGGGGGGAAAAGGACAGTAAAAATTTGAAACGTAATCCACATCAGTTTATTCATTACGACGATATGCGCTATCCAAGATCTTAAACTCATTCCAATTTAAATTTGCAATTCCATTGATTGCAAATCTGGTGCCGCCATTTTTGATGGCTACCAAGTAGTGTAAATAACCAAAATGTGCGGAATCGCATGGGACTTCACAAAATCATAATTGTCACTCGATATCTTAGCCTGATTTTACACTATGGCAATTTGAAAAACATGGGAATTTCAAATTTCAAAATCCCATGGGAAAATGCAATTTCCCATGGGATTTAGAAATATTCCCATGGGAGTTTTATTTTTCCCATGTGATTTCTGTAATTTCCCATGGGATTATTTTTATCCCATGAGAATATTCCAAATCCCATGGGAAAATCCCATGTTTTTCAAATTGTAATTGTGTAAAGGTGTGCTAATATATGAACTTACCAATACGATTTTCGTGAGTCCCATGAAATTTCGCATATTTTGGTAATTTACACTATAATGGTAGCTCTCAAAAAAGGGCGGCACCAAAATTGCAATCACTGGAATTGCAAATTTAAATTGAAATGAGTTAGTCTTGCCCACAACACAATTGTTTGATTAATACTAATATACAATGTAAATCTTTTTACAACGTACACTTTATTATGATTATTATAGTATTTACAAATAGATCTTGATTTTACACCTAAAATAAATGTCATATATGAATGGGAATCATAAAACGTTGAAGTATACTGATGCAACGTGAATGATGGGTTGTGTACATTTCAACAAGTCGCACAACTGTAGACGTAGTGTTGTGGATTTGTAGCGACTTTAGAAGTCACTACTATTCAAAGTAAATACATCAGAATTGGTTTGATTTTCGAGACATCAAACTGGTTAAAGCTGCTTAATTTCCCGGTCTCTTTTCTGTTCCTTCTAAGATAAAATGTATGTTGTTTTCATTTTATTTATTTGGTCCTTTAATTACGGCAATTCAGTTTATTACTTCATTGTCTTTATTTCCGTACTGTAAGAGTTGAACAAGTATAAGCTTTTCAAAAAAGCTTGCCGCTTCTCAGCATTAATTATTTTCCTTTAATAAAAATAAGATCTATAATTGTATAGAGGAGTTCCCAATATCAATATATTTTTGTAGGATAAATATTACAGACAGTGGTTTATATATATGCTTTGAAATAGTATCCCTCCATTGTGCAAAGAATTGTCGTAATGGTATTGTAAACCATATACTTTCACTATTAAAAAAATCTAGATACTTGTTCCGAGTCGCCCCTAGTTTCTAACAAATAACTAAATACCGAAGTTACTGTGAATTTAATTTCTGCATATGCGCATTTCGACAACTTATGTCTCTTCAGTGCAGATAAAATCTAAACGTTTGGAAGACCATATACTCAAAAATATGTAAAAATGATAGAGAACAAATAACCCTAGTTTCTAACAACTCGCCCCAATCGATAACTGAATTAAGACTCGTTCAGCCATAGATTCACGTCCCATTAACTCGTTTCATCCTATAAAATACAATTTCAGTGTTTATTTGAAAAATTTCCCATACATGTAGGTATTGAGTTGTTTTGTTAGATTTAGAGTTGGGGTTTTGTGTATGGGTGAGGTTTAGATATAGGATTGGGGTTAGAGGTAGGGTTAGGGTTATGNTAAAGTGCGGACCATTTGAATTTCAGGGTTGGGGCTGGGATTTCTGGCCCGGTCTATGCAAAGAAAATCTCTGACACCCGCACCTGGGTTAATAAATAATGTAGCCCTCACGCTGGTCATTAGAAAAAAAAACTTGCCCAACAAGCAACAAATTTCCTAGCATGCAGTCCAAAACGTTTCCCAACTCGGGTAATAATCCCAACAACCCCCCTCCGAAAATCAAAAAGATCCGTGCCTAACGAAGGTATCGCAACACTCAATGCGAACAAACATATTTCGCTTAATCGGACAATCAGTTCGCAGTGAAATGTAATAAACATATATTTCCCTCGGGACGTTTTTAAACTTTAAATTGGAGAAAACAATAGAGGGTAAGCCGTGGGTTCTTTAAAAAGAATCCACAGTTAATGCAAAAGATTACGTCACAACAATGGTTTAAGGTTAGATAAGGTTAGAGATAAGGATAGGGTTAGTGCTCTGTTAAGAACAAATATATAGATTACACCACAAGATCCCGTTCATTATCATATTTTATCCACTAGAGATAGTTCAATTTTAAAATTTTGATTGCGAGGCTTGCCGAGCATTTTAAAATCTTAAAATTTAACTATCGAGAGTGGATAAAATATTTTATATCAGATTTAAATAATCTTTCCTCAGAGGTGATCAGGTGGTATTTATTCTATCAGTCAATATCACGATATTGACCGGTCCCGATTTTCTGATATTGACCGGTAGGTTTAACTGTGCTTTATGAATTGTATTCACAATACAGTTGTTTTTTTAACAAACATACTAACTGAAGTGTTTTATGTGACTATGATAAAATTAAGATTTCCAAAACATTTTTTTAAATATTTACTCATTTTTTATGCAACTGTTTTTTTTTGTTGATAAGTTAAAGTTAACAAAATAAAATGTGATATAATATAGAAATATCAGATCTGCAAAAAATTTCATATGACTGTTGTAAAAAGTAAATTAAAAGTACAAATTGTTTTGTTTAATTTAAAGATGGGTTGTTTGACTTTTTCATTGTAAAAAGAAAGATAGGTAAAAAAAAATCTCATATATTTTATAAGAGTGACTTTAAACAGAGCATGGTTTCAAATGATGAAAATTAAATACAGATTAATACATGTGCATTTCCATATTGACCTGATTATCATCCCTCGACCCATATTGTCCCTCGACTTCGTCTCTGGCCAATATGG
>MJUU01012449.1:39268-74814 GCA_002080025.1 Modiolus philippinarum | reverse complement strand
TGAATAAAGAAAATTTATCCAACGGGTCAAACCGGTTTAAACTTGACATATCATTAGAGAAAAATATAGAATCCACAACAGCATCGAATGAGAAACGACATTTTTACGCTAGAGATAGTTAATTTTTCAAATTTTTAAACGCGAGGCTTGTCGAGCGTTTAAAATATTTGAAAATTTAATTATCGAGAGTGTAGAGATGTCGTTTCTCACGAGATACGGTTCTGGATTTTATTTCTCTAATGATTTCAAGGGTATTTTGACAAAAACATGACCACCCTTTTCAGATGATCCAAAAAAAAATGTGTTCTTTGAGCTTGACGTCATCAGGCATGGTCGCTTTTTTCATGACGTCACAATGGTAAATTCATATTTGACGTCATAATTGAATTTCATCCAATCACTTGCCGAGAACAACATTCTCTCTAGAGAGGAGAACAGTATTTCCCCAACCGTTCAAGAAAAGTGGAAACAGGACAGAAATTAGTCAGATGATCCTAAAGAAATGTGTTCTTTGAGCTTGACGTCATCAGGCATGGTCGCCTTTTTTTCATGACGTCACAATGGTAAATTCGCAAAACGGCAAACATGTTTGACGTCATAATTGAATTTCATCCAATCACTTGCCGAGAACAACATTCTCTATAGAGAGGAGAACCGTTCAAGAAAAGTGAAAACAGGACAGAAATTAGAGAAATATAGTTTCTACAGCGAGAACTAAGTTGATTATGAAATTTCTCACATCGAGTTAAATAAATTTTGCAAATGTTTGAAAACGAGGCTTGCCGAGTTTTTAAACATTTCAAAATTTATTTAACAAGATTTGAGAAATTTCATAATTAACGTGTTTAAGTTGTAGAAAATGTTTCTCTAATGACATAATATAAAACACCGAGGATTATGTTCCGAATAGATTTGGCGGGAAATTTCATGCGAGTTGTTCTCTCACCGGTCAGGCGTTGGTTATATTTGCTAGAAATTAGAAAAACGGTAATCACCGGTCAGGCGTTGGTTAAATTTGCTAGAAATTAGAGAAACGGTAATATTAAATCCGATGGAAAAATACTCTGTAACAATTATCAGTTGGACATATATTAATGTCACATACTTTATGGGGCAAATCTTCAAACACATTGATTGGATGAGATGATCAGACGGTGATGGGACGAGTTTGATGTAAGTTATAAATGGGGCAAGTGTTCTGAAAATGGAGGGGGGGCTAAAGGGGTGAGTTGACTTGGATTAAATCGTGTACCGTTGAAACGTTTGTCAGCATGGCGATTACAAACACATACACGAGCGTCATACTAGCATACTTCCATTCACGAGTTCACCCGAAACTTAGCGATCCAGCAGGAAGCTTGATCAAAGTTAAAGCCGCTTCTCGGGAGAAGCGGCAATAAAACACTAAATAATGGCAATTGAGAAACTACCTCATGCATAGGAGACAAAGTTTTCTAGCAGACAAAACTACAAATAAATATTGTGGTTATTGTTTTGATAGATTTTTCGACACGAGTCACTAGAAACTAATCCTCCTCAGCCAACGGCATTCTACCATTAACTGGTACTTGCATGTAACTGGCCGAATGTTATTTAGACACTCAACTTAATTTACATAAACTGGCGTAATGTCGTACGCACGATGGGTCACCCGAAGTAAGACCACTTTTTCAAATATACATTAATGTCTTGCACTAAGTGAGACCATTACTGAAATTAACAAAAAAATTGTAACGTACAATAACAACCAATAATAAATCTGTGACACTGACTTGCCGATACTCTACAACCTGACAGAAAAAATCGGCGAGTAAATATGATGGACCGAGAGAAATACAACGCAACGTCATTTACCACCAAAATATTTTTGTGGCAATTTTTTTAGTTTTTCTCAAATATCTTAAAAACTAGCACATGGACCCCGTATTTTCTCTTTAGCTTTCTTAAGAAGGTCACCGAGAGAACCAATTGCTAAATTATGAGTCAATAATATATCTCGATTTCAATTTCTGTATATGTAATACTAGATTATAGCCATGTTCATATGGCTATAATCTAGTATTACATATACAGAAATACCGAATAAGAGGTATATCGGATGCTGTTAATATATTTTATCCTTATCCCATTTATAGGCGATAAAATTAGAAATACAGATAAAAAAATACAGATCTAAAATAGCCCAAGCACTTTAAAAGTTACACACATTTCAAAATGTCCATGAAAAACGTAACTCATTGGGTTTTACCCCAAAATTAGCGATTTTCAACGTTAATTATCTAAAAAAGAAGATATGTTTTTCTTTTCATATTTGGAATCCTCATATCAAAATTAACATTACACCCCATTTAAGGGAAAAAAATCAATAGGGGATCTAAACTGTATCGTATGCCCTTAACGTGCTGCTCATATAAATGGAAAGATAATGTTTAGTAAGCAATGAAAAGAGGCCTTAGATCGCTATGAAGATATTTCACAATTTAAAATGGCGGGAAAGCGCTCTCTTTGGCTTTTTACTATAACATGTTAACATTATTGATTTCTCTAAAGGGAAGGCAAAAAATCGTACTAACCGACCTCATATAAGCTACTGAAGCCTTTGATAACTAGAAAGTTTGGTGTAATGGGCCATAATATATTAAATCCGATTGACTTCAACGCTTACTACATCCTTGAATATATATATTAACTTTATTTCCTCTTGTACAGAAATTTGGCATGTAATTCATATGTCATGCAAAAACAGTTAAAGAAAAGAAAATAAGAGTATATGATAGAATTATACATAATAAATGAGACAATTGTAGTAGGGCAATTAAAACAATTCTATACAATTTAATCTTGAAAATTTCCCGGTATGTTTTAATCATTATTGCCCATTTCAGTAAAATGCATGTCAGTAGGTGATTATTTACCAGATTATCATGTTAAGTAGTATTCCAGCTAAGAGTCAGGCAGTGGACGGCGCATAAAAAAATTTAGATTCTGTATTTTTTGGCTTAGGTGTATTTATTTGATCATAAAAACACATCCCAAAAAGTTTTTACATCCGAATATGTGACAAGTCTCGAGATAATTTTTGAGTGAAAAAATGGCGGGAAAATTTTCTCGTTCGTTTCACTGTACAATGTATCAAAAAGTTGAACGTTGATAACTCATAAAGGCAAAACAACACATAACTTTAAACTATCAAAATGATGTTTTCTTGATTAATTTATTAAAATCAAACATCAAAAGTTTGCGTTTTTTCCTCAAAGTGCCACCACACCAATGCACTTTGCCTGTTTCTCAGACGGACTGGTACTTAATATTGCATCAGTAAACACATGATGATTTAATGATTTTCACAGCTAGAACATTTGTGAAGCTGGATTTTGCCTTTTCGAGCTGCTACGATGAATGGTACCTACTCATCACAATATAGAGTAACATGTTCATACGAACTGTTATAAGGTGCTCACATAAAAATCTGAAATAAGAAAATAAAGTTACAATAAAGTATAAAGTAAAGTAAAAAATTAAGGGCATACGATACAGTATAGATCCAATATTGATTTTTCCACGAAAATTCGATATCGTTTAAATTTTGATATGAGGATTCCAAATATGAAAAGAAAACCATACCTGCATGACTTACTTTTTGAGATATTTAACGTTGAAAATAGCAAATTTTGGCCGGAGTAAAACCCAATAATTTGCGTTTCTCATGGAATTTTTAAATTGTTGTAATTTTCAAAGTACTTGGGCTATTTTAGTTCTGTTTTTTGATATGTGTTGCTCATTTAATCGCCTATAAATTGGATTATGATAAAACATTTTAACAACTTCCGATGTATCCCTTATTTGGTGGTTTTGTATATGTAATGCTGGATTATAGCTATATTCATGGATTGAAATCGAGATATATAAAAATGACTATTGATTTTTCCTTCATAATTTGGCAATAGGTTCTCTCGATGACATTCCTCTGAAATTCAAGGCGAAAATAGGATCCATGTGCTTGTTTTTCAGATATTTGAGAAAAACTGTAAAAAATTACCACAAAACAATATTTTTGCGGTAAATGATGTTGCGTTGTATTTCCCTCGGTATAACGTCCGTCATTTTTACCCGCCAATTTTTCATTGTTCTATTTGCATTAGTTAGTTCATTAGGTAAAAGAGTATCGCAAGTAAGTGTCACAAATATTTTGTTTATTATTGGTTTTCGCACGTTACAATTTTTGTTTTGTCAATTCCAGTAATGGTCTCTCATTGTGCAAGACGATAAATGTTTATTTGAAAGTGTGGTCTATATTTGTGTGACCCATACATACCACGATGTTATGTCCGTTTATGTAAATTCAGTTGAGTGTCTTAATAATATGCAAGTACCAGTTAATGATAGAATGTGGTTGGCTGAGGATGACGAGTTCCTAGTGACTGGTGTCGATTAATCTATCAAAGCAATAATCCTAATGTTTATTCCTAGTTTGTCTGCTAAGAAACTTTGTCTCTTAAGCATTACAGAGTTTCTCTAGTTCCACTATTTAGTGTTTTTATTCAAGTCTTACTGCACGAAAAATTAGGACAATTAAATGACCAAATCAAGAAAATGAAAACAACATACATTTTATCCTAGAAGGTACAGAAGATAGACCGGTTTTTAATTTACCAACTTAAATGATGTCTCGTAAATCAAACCAATCCTGATATATTTGCTTTGTATAGTTGTGACTTCTAAAATCGCAACACCTTCACAACACGACGTCTACAGTTGTGCGACTTGTTCAAATACACAGCCCATCATTGACGTTGCATCAGTACATTTCAACGTTTTACGGAACCCTCCACCATATCAAGACATTTATTTGGGTGTAAAACTTAAGACATTTTTTGTGAATATAATAATAAAGCGTTGTTAAAATTTGCATTGTATATTAATCTAACAGATATGTTGTGAGTAAGATCCTGACTAGTGCATTTCGACGTAATGAATAAACTGGTATGTGTTATGTTTCAAACTAATGCTGTCCTTTTCCCGTTCATGATCATGTTTTGGGCGACGTCACGAAAGTCGGGAAAACAACGTTATTATCCCCCTGTAATTGTAAAAATTTGCACACTGACCCCCACTTTTCTTTTCAAAATATGTTTGCATACATCTTGAATCTTTTGACAAAATTTGATACAATTCTTGATATATCTTCATTGCATTCCAATGGGGCGACTGTCTTAATGCTAAGTAAATGAAAAATCAAGAGGAGTTTAATTTCCCTCCAAAATTTTGGGCACTTAAATCTCAAAAACGGGCACACTGACCTATAAATATTTTTTTGCTTAATATGATGTATGATCAATGTTCTAATAAATAAAGATACTAATTTTAAAATCTTGATGTAATGAATTTGAGGAGGGACCATCCTTAATAACGTTTACAAATGTGGAACCACATTTTTGACGGATAAGTCCTTTTCGAGGATCTAAAGTATAAAGCAAAAACAAAAATATCTTCGGTGTTGTCATCGACGTCTTAAATATTTTACGAAAGGATATAGAGACCCTAACACATATGTTAAATCGAACTGCAATAATTTTAATGAGCTGTAGTTGCCATTTCGGAAAGTATAAGGTAATAAAACCGAAAATATATTTTATATTGTTTGTTAGAACAGTAACAAAGTTTTTAAAAGAGGTTCGGAACTAATTCAGTCATTAAATGACCGTTTTACTGCTTTACATTAAGGCCAATACATGTTTTAAGTACCCATTGTCTACGCATATTTTATATACATATGCTTGATCTATTATATATTTTTTGCAGTGTTTCCCTCCTCTAAGTTCTGGTACAAATCTCTGGCTATTGGTTCATATGAAGATGGTCATGTCATCAACTGGAAACTACTTAGATCTCAAATTGAGTGCGCCGTAAGCTGCAAAAATGAGATGCTATGTGAATCATTTCTGTATGACAAGATTACCAAGAACTGTACAATTTTATCGAAATCGAAACTAATGGGACATTTTAATAGCAGTGAAAATATTTCGCACTTTAGCAATAGCGTTTTAAGAGGTATGTAATTAAAAATTGTCTTAATGAATATGAGGCAGAAAAGTCGGACAGATTCGGGGAACAAAGTATTCATCCTCTGACTACTGTGAAAGTACTATTGTTAGTGTTAGTGGGTTCCAATTTCCGCGGATTTCATGGTTGGTTCAAACCACGAAATTAAGTTCCAACGAAATGCATTTTGCCCTCTAGTTTTAATACATAAACTTCGAAACCACGAATTAAAATATCCACAAAACAATGGTATTTTTGAACACCACGAAAATTGAAAATTGTCCACGAATAAAAGTGCTTGGACAACAGTATTTGCAATCAATACTGTTTGCCACGTTGCAATTTCACGCTTAAGAAAGTTCAGGACTGAGTCCTTTTACTTTATTGGCTGAATTCGTGTAATTACTGGCAGTTAATTTCAATCCCCGTTGATTTTATGGAAAACGATTCTGCATAGGCATCGATGTTTATTCTTTCTTAATATATCCTCTTTGTTAGCTTTGATAAATCGGTGACTGTCTATGTTAATCTACTTTTGATCTGACACATGGTAGTCTGTAGTTTTTTTCCCAGTCCAGTCCAAAAAGTCATTGTGTGAAATTATCTCCCTTCTAACCATGCTAATGAGGTGGGCGTCTAGTTCATCAGCCATATTTTAGAAACATGGTGCATAGTAACGGCTGGGTATTAAGCTTGTTCGGGTATATAAATCAAAAGGGAAATAAAAGATGCAATAGTAAAACAAAAACATTTACAAACTAAAAGTTAACAATTGGTGTGCTATTGCACGTTAAATTGTTTATAGTTGATGTCAAATGTCTCTACTGCGACAACACAAAAATTAAGCTGGCGACATCAAAATATTATTAAAAGGCAAAAAATTACCGGGGCGGACACAATTTCTGTATTAAAGATAGCCAAGTGGAAAATATGAAATAATTGACTTCAAAGGTGTATATTTTTTAAGATCCAAAATGATATTCCGTTACCAAGGTACATTGTAAAAGAGAGGTTCATTATTTGGCGGTTAATGTTATTTATTAACACTGCCGAGTATGGTACGCGATAGTAACAAAAATGCGGTATACCAAGTATTTCGAACGAAAACTAGGGGTTTTCGTGTGAAATACTTGGTATACCGCACGTTAACTAGGGGTTTCCGATCGTTATACATAGTTTTCGGCGAAAACCCTAGTTTTCGATTGAACTTGAACGGAAACTAGGGGTTTCCGACGAAAACCCATAGTTTCCGATCGGTATCGGAAATTGGAGTTTAAATCGAACACGCTATTCATAGTTTTAGCCAATGAGAAGCGAGAAACGGAAATCGCTATTTGATATTAAACGTTCGTCCAATCAGAAACGGAAAACGGTATTCAGGGTTTAATTAAACCAATCAAAATCNTATTTTGATATTATAAATTAATTATCAAATAGAGTTGTGCCTGTGACACTTTTAGGTGCGAATGGATATCAGATTCGCGGGTCATGGGAGGATTCGAACTCGACTGTCTATATTCACCTTCACCAGTTAAAAGTTGATGTGTACTCTGTTTCAAAAATTCTTTATGAATCAGTATGCCAATTTTGGAGAAAATCCGGAGATGTATATTTAATTCATCCAAAATTAGGCACCAAATTCAGTTCACTTAAACCGCAATTTTTAACAGTGGATAATGCGCTGGATATGCTTAAGGTGAAGGACAATAATTTCTCTGTTGGCGATTTTATTTTTCTATACTTCTTTTGCCGTTTTCTTGTGGTACCCAACTTCTTTTTAACTATTGCAAGTCAACAACTTTGTTATTTCTGTTGCATTTTTGACTTCTTAAGTATACTACAAGTAAATGCCTTCTTACTCATTTGTACCTTTTTCACATTGACGAATTATATGTGCTACATATTGCCTCAATTCGGTGCCAGGCACTGTGATATATGACGGATTTAGCACTGTGACGATATATGACCGATTTTTCACAGCTGATGATCTTATCAGAACTTCAAGATGAAGAACAAATATAAACGTTTCGCTGTTGGTTTGCTTCACAAGATTGAGATTGCTCACTGTGAGTTAAGACCGATTTCTAACTGCTGAGGGTCTTATAATAGCTTTAAATAAACTTGCTACTCCATTTGGTATACCATCATTATGGTGACTGAGATTTAGCGCTTGTATAGTAATACTTCTATTTCTGTCATATATAAAACAAGTAATAACGAATAAAAATGAACTTTTCTCAAAAATGATATTGTAAATTTTTTCATTGCATAGATTTTGCAAAATACAAACATTCTTCAATGTTTAAAGATAGTTGATATCAATTAATTAACAAAGTAACACAGTAATTACTGTCCCTACGTTTTGATATAGTAAAACTATTTTTTGGAAACTTTCTAGATTAGAAAATTTTGTTGAAAACTAAGGAGTATCCCCCTCATGCAAAGCTCTGTCCTTAGCTTTTCCTTCAGATCATTTTGATTATTTTGCTCTCCTTCAGCTATTGTGCATCTTTCGGTTTCTTGATTTCCAATGTTTTGATTTTATCTGCACTGATAAGTCATAAGTTGTCGAAATGGCCTTATACAGAAAGTAAATTTACAATATGTCAAGTAAGCATATTGATAAAATAGCTATAAAAAGGAGTTATGTTGCACAAATGTAATGCTGTTGCTATGGTTTCAGAGTTTATTTCATGTATTTTCAGGTTGTCCAGTAGGGTACTATTACATGCCCACCAGTGATACGTGCCTACGCCTGTACACAGACGTTATGAAATGGAATGATAGCAGGACTGCTTGTTTAACTGACGGAGCACATTTGCCTGTGTTAGATTCTAACATTTTGTTTTCTGACTTTACATACTACATGGATACTATCGTATCTGCAGGTACAGTTCTACTTGTTTTCTAAATTTAGTTCATTCAGTTTTAGAAGAATTTGGTAAAAATGTTTCACTTTTTTTTCTTCTTCGCCATTATAACGAATGAAAACACACACTTAGTGAGATTAATAGCGGCTTACATGAGAGCAGATCAAAGATCGGTATATCTTTAATGAATGTAAGAAATTCCGTCTTTTCACGAGTGAAGCGCAGCGAAACGAAAGAATAAGACGAAGAATTTCTTACATTTTGACATGACTGAAAGATATACCGATCTTTGATTTTGATTGAATATAAACCTTAAAATATGATTTTTCAATGAACCGAAACCTTTAATGAGAAGCAAGATCCCCATCCCCTTTTAATATACTCTCCACTGTGACGTCACATTTTTGTGATGTTTTGTCATGGAAACTGTCGTTGATTCATAAAAAAATACATAGTTCTGGTTGGCCATTAACCGAAGTGAGATGAGTGCACGTGAGCTCGTCTCAACTCCGTCGTCTCACATTGGAAACGACAATTGATAGAAGAATCTTTCTTCTTTTGTAGGATTTAGAGTTGCCGTTGATGGATATGTATACAACAACACGCCGTACTGGAGTACTGGACAGAGAGTAAATAGCAGTAAATTTTGTATCAGTCAGCCGGATATTAAAAATAAAACACAAGTCTGTCTCTTTCATACAGATTTGTCAGAAACATGGTGTAACTCACTTACCAACAGGCTTGACGATCAATATTGTTATCATTATTCCGACCGAATATGTATGAAAAATCTTTAAGGGATGGTCACCATGACTATGTTCCAACAAACGTATCTTTGACAAAAAACTGTGAAAATCTTTCAGCATTAGCGACAGTTCTTTGCAGAAGATTGTGTTTTTCCATCATTATCATGTCAAATAATTACAGTGTAGTATTATACATACATGTATTGCTTTATCATATTCTAAGTATTTGAAGTAATTTCTAAACTGTCATAAAACATATACATTTCAAACTTTTTAATCCCTTTAAAAAGCTGGATAACCGAAAAGATAGGCTTAGCAATCTATTTTGGGGATGTGGCTAATTATATACTACTCAACAGAAGAAACGATACACAGGTAATGTTTGTAAATATTTTTGTATTTCGAAATTTAACATTTTTATGTCAGTGTATAAATGTATTCAACGCCAAAACGCAATTTTTAAGTTAAAATCTGGAATGGAAGTTTTTCATCAAATGATCCGAGTTTGCCGTTAACTGATGAATGATTTAATTTGTTTGATGTCAATAATTAGGGCACTTCACCAGGTTAACAATTTGCCATCTTAAAAAGTGGAAAACAATGTATCATTTCGATGCCCCGTTCAATCCAAAATTAACGCTTACAATGACTTAGCGGGATCAGATCGTCGATCTTGATTTTGTCCCTCCCAATTCATTTTTACTTGAAAGGAAGAACAAACTAAAGACTATTGTTTAATCTGAATTAAAAAATGCTAATCAAATGATAAATCAGGTGGCAGCAGGTCTCGTGGGACGTCGCGATGTCAAGATCGCGTAATACGCGTTTTACGTATTTAAAAATTGAAAATAGGCCTGAGCAATTCATGGTCGACATAGGAACATAGTTTTGAAGTCAGTCGGTTCGAAAATTTGATGGTTTGGTAAAACGAAAATGTAGACATATTCACTATTTGAGTCTTTCTACCGAAAGTGCAGGTTTTTTGTCCACGGCATTAAAATAGCAATATTGATATAATCCTTCGTTTTTTACACCTTGCAAAGAATGTTTTGGTTAAGTTAACCTCATTTTCTTTCATTAAATGCATTTTGATTGACTTTTTGATTATAAAAGTAATATTTAAAGGAGTTTAATTACCCAACAACCAAGGAAAATGGTTTGTCCAGAGCTAGATTATCAAACTTCACAGACGCATAAAAATTTACCAATGAATAACAAGTCCTATTAATTATGTCCAAATATAAGAATAGAACATAAAGAAACAAAAAATGACAGTTTTACTTGAAATTAAGGTTATTTTATATACAATTTTAAGGTTTTTAGGTCTGTCCAGACTTTTAAATTCCTTGCTATTACCATTGAATAATTTTATGTTTACTAAAACACCGAACTGAGCCTGATCATTTAACCACAATGCACTTGTAGAAATTCACAATCTGCAGCAATTGGAACATGGGTCAGGTTTGTAGAGCGCACAAATTTAAAATCATAAGACATCAAAGGTAGGAAGTACTGCTATAGTGCATTTTTGATTTCAGTGATGTTACCAGCTTTTTTACAGTAAGAACACAACATTACACAATATTAAGTGTAATAGGGTACATGAAAGATTGTGAAGCAATCATAGGGTTTCCTGGAAAGCTTGAAAAATATCAAAAAGTTCAATTATGTTACCTTCTGTCCTGTTACCCATTTTGATGTAACAAAAGGAAAAATGAATGATTTTTTCAATGTTTTATTTCATTAAAAAAACTAAACAAGGGTCGTAATAACGAATGATTTAAGCAATAATGATAACCAAATATTTCAATGCTTTCTGATCAGATTTAGAAATATTATAAGTGTACAAAGTAGTAAAACCTCGGATAAAAGTAACAGCACAGAATCTTAAGATGTAACAGGAAGGAAAAAAGAACAGTTAATTACAAATTTCTACAGGATTTTAAAGGGATTTTGTAAACGGGGAATACACTCAATAAAAAATAACTTTTTTTTTAATTTTTCAAACAAAATATGTTTATTAATCGACACAATTAGAAAAAAATGTGAAAAATTGAATATTTATGAACAGTAACAGTATGGAAAAAATGGTAACAGCACAGAATATTAAAGTAACAGGAAGGAATACAATCTTCCATCCTCTTACTAATAGCCCTTTTGTTACAGCGAATTCTATGCTGTTACTGTTATTAAATTTGCAAATTTATTCTAAAGATCTTATAAACTAAAATAATATTGCTTTGTGAGTAAAGCTTAGAGCATTCTCTACCAGATAAATTCATCTCAGTTGGAAAAACTATTCTAGGATTTCTAGAAAATTTTTTGAATCCTAGACCAAATTGAAAAAAATGCTAACCGAGCGTCATAGGTACTAGGAAACTGGCATGTTTTTCTATAATTATTTATATTACAGGAAATTCAGAATAAATTTTATCAAATATGATCATTTCTCTCCACATTTATCAAAGAAAAAATAAATTCATACTGTCTCTTCCGCCTGGTTTAGACATTTAAAAATATTGACCATATTGGTAACAGGATGGAACCTTCATGCCAGTTGATTTTATTTTTGTTACTATAGCAACCAGTCAGGTGAAAAATACAAATTACAGGTAGTAGTTTTGTAAGGCTGAATTATCTTTCTTTCGTTTAAGATATTAAAGCGTTCATTTAAACCAACTTTATTTTTGAGTTTTCTTAGAAAAAAAAACCTGCAGTTTCGGTAGAATGGCTCATTTACGTCTGCAAACAGAATCTCCGGATAATGACCTTGACCGTGACCGAAGATGGTTCGGAAGTTGTAAGATACATTTTGGGGCATAATGTTTATTCTTACGTGCAAAATATACATTTTATCAACGAGTTATCGTTTTCTTCTAGAAAGTAAAACATCATTCCCGTTAAAATCTGTGTATCGTTTCTTTTGTTGGGTAACATATAGCACAAACAATCGACAAATAACAAATGTTGTGGTAAGACAGTTTACGGAGACGCATAAACAAAATTTCGGACATTATTTTTCTGTTTAACATTGTTTAAAATATTAAGAAATCGTTTTTTTTTTGTAGTTCCATATGACAAAAATGTAGAACCAATGTGCAGTTGTGATTTTAGGAGTCTTGTATCTACAGATAGTTATATTATTTGGCACACATCAGTGTCATAGACAGCCTACAAAAATACCGGGATAACCTTTTTGCGATAAAAGATGCCGGTTTTCCTGAACAACCTGGGCATGGATCAACTGCACGACCCTCAATGTTGCTGAATGTTCGTCCGTTTTCCATTTTTGACACTGATTAAAAAAAGAATTGTACCCTCTTGATGTGGTTATCTTGGCAGAGTATACTGATCGCATTGCTCTTTCAGTTTCTTTTCTGGTTTTCAGAAGTTAAAAACTTTAAGGTGATTCATTATTTAGGATATGCATTTTGCACAATGCTCTCAAGACTCCAAATCTGTACCCTAAAAATATAGCGATGCAATTTTATAGATAACTAGTATATAAACATATGTAAGTTTATACATGTATACAAATAGACAATTCAAATATTTTGTAAAGAATGAGGATGCATTGCATACCGGTTCCGAATTCTCATACAAATATGTAACACACACAACTCATTTAATACTAGTAATCTGGAAATGTATTGTCTTAGACTCGCATAACTTATACTCCTTTGTGGAAATGTATTGTCTTAGACTCGCATAACTTATACTCCTTTGTGGAAATGTATTGTCTTAGACTCGCATAACTTATACTCTTTTGAAACATACAATTCATTGAAATTTTAGTAACATGGATATTTTTAAATAGACTGGCGTAGCATATCGACATTGAATTTTCATAATTATGGTCTCTAGGGCAACATTTAAGAAGCTACATGTCTTTGAATGAAACCTAACTTTGCATAAAGATTCGCTTTGAAAATGTGATTGGATCCTACGTAAAAGGCATTTAAAAACTATTTTTGGTATAACTTCATGCTGCGTTACTGTACTTCACAGATCAAATTAACTTTTTAGGGCATTTAAGAAACAAAACTAGCCACTGCAAAGTCTCTAGATTCACGCTGACTGTTACAGCTGAAACATGTAAAATGCATTTTTTGTAAAACCCAGTTTAAAGATCAAGTTAATCTTAATAGGTCTACCACTATCAACCAAGTGCAAATCATTATAAGAGTCTAAACAATAGATGCGATTCCGATAAAGGAATTATTACTGTCATAGAATCAATAATGTTTACGACAATAATAATGTCTTTTTCAATAATCACATATATAGTTTTGACTATCATAATGATCTCGTCGATTCGCACTTGGTCGATAGTGTCTACTATGATTGTGCAACTAAAGTACAATCCAAGATTGCAGCCACCATGGATCGTCTACAGTGTACCCTATGAGAAAAGATTGTATATTACCACAGCCTGAAAATTGTCAGATCATCATTCATTGTGAGGTGATACTCTTGTAGAAATTGAAACACAGAATTTCATAAAGAAATTAAAAAATTTAAAAAAAAACGTTTACAATAGAAATGAAAATGTGCTTAGTTCATAAAGACTTAGTTCATAAATACAATGCAACCTGTAAACATCTAATCAAGGCTGGCATTTCACATCCCCTATTTTACGGTAATGTTTTACATAAGAGTAAAAAATACTTAAACTCGCCTAACAAACTTATAAAACCTTTAAATCGTCTAATTCATAAGGGTTATAATTACGGTATTGTCGTCAAGTCATTACGTATGGCCTTCTTTGGTATTAACATTGATTTTTTGATAGGATCATTGCATTTTAACTACACACATTCTAAATTTCTAAAATCAGTATGGGTCTGGCGCTGGCATGTCAGTTAACTGCTAGTAGTCTCTTGTGATTTCATGTTTATGTCCGTATATTTAGTTCTCTCAGTTTCATTTCTCACAATTGACTCAGTCCTCTTGCGAACTGAATTTTACTGTTGTTACGATTGTTTTTTATTTATCACATATGCTATAGGGGGAAGGTTTGGGCCCAATAAAACTAGTTTAACCCCGCCGCAGCAGGTTTGCGCCTGTCCAAAGTCAGGAAATTTATTAAGCCTTTGTTTGTCTTTTCTTTTCTAGTTAGGTCACTTTATGTCTACGGGAGTCTAGGATGATGTTTATTTCGCTGAACTTGATTACTCTTTATTGAGGGGCCAACTCCGACCTGCCGTTAGGTGTGGGGTTTCCTCACCGTTCATTGAAGATCTTATGGTGGCTTTGAGTTGTTATTACTCCCCTTTGGGTCGTTGTCTCCTTGACACATTCCCCGTTTCCCTTCTTTTCCCTATTACTTAGTACTAGGATGATTATTTCTTTTAACTGTCTACGACCTTTTAATAGCGATTGCTGTTGAGTTGCTTCCGGACACTTCCGCAATGGAAGGGGAGGTTTGGCCCGCCAGGAAACCGGTTTAACCCGCTATTGATTTGAAACGCCTGGACCAAGTCAGGACAAATGCCGTTTACAGTTGTTTTCGGTGCTTTTGTTATCTATGTTGTCTTGTATATTTAGTTTTGTCTTTGTCAATGATGTTTGTGATACAGATTTTTCGTTGTGATATATGTGTACAAAAAGATAAACATATGTTTTTCAAACTTTCACCTTGGTCTTGTTTGAGGGTCAGGGAAGTAACATGTACTATGGATTAAATTGGTTTTGTCCTAGTGTTGGAAAATGACATTTACCAATCAGCCACCCAAAACATCTTTCAACATTTCACTGACTTACAACCTGTCAAAGGCAGTTGCTTTTGAGTTGATTCCGGACACTGTTGCAATAGAAGGGAAGGTTTGGCGCACCATAAAACCGGTTTAGCCCACCATTTCTTTTGAAATACCTCTACCAAATCAAGACCATTTCGGTTGACAATTTTTCCAGTGGTGCCCACCTGACTTGTATTTGTCTCATGGACTTCAGCTCTTGACTGCTCTGTTCCGTAATATATATTACCCCCATCTTCCAAAAAAAGTAATGGTGCATTACATGAAACCCCGCCACGTTTCACAAAATATCTTAGTTTCAAGGGACATAACTCCAGAACCCATAGGACCTCTGAACCAATAATAGAACTTGTTCTGAGTTTTGTGGTAAACAATTTGCATATCAAGTTTGAAGACCTTGTGTTATTTCGTTCACAAGTTATCAGTCGAAAACGCTAAAATTCGCATAATTTCTAAGTTTCAAGGGGCATAACTCGAGAACCCCTTGAACCTCTAAGCCCAAATTCGAATTTGACCTGAGTTTTGTGGTAAACAACTTGCATACCAAGTTTGAAGACCTTGTGTAATTTTGTTCACAAGTTATCAATCGGAAACCCTAAAATTCGCAAAATTTCTAAGTTTCAAGGGGCATAACTCCAGAACCCCTTGGATCTCTGAACCCAAAATAGAACTTGACCTGAGTTTTGTAGAAAATATTTTACGAAAGGATATGGATTAAATGAACATGAGACAAACGAAATCCGAATAAACAGCTTGTATACCAAGTTTGAAGACTTTGTGTTATTTCGTTCACAAGTGATCAGTCGGAAACCCTAAAATTCGCAAAATTTCTAAGTTTCAAGGGGCATAACTCCAGAACCCCTTGGATCTCTGAACCCAAAATAGAACTTGACCTGAGTTTTGTAGTAAATATTTTACGAAAGGATATGGAGTAAATGAACATGAGACAAACGAAATCCGAATAAACAGCTTGTATACCAAGTTTGAAGACTTTGTGTTATTTCGTTCACAAGTTATCAGTCGGAAACCCTAAAATTCGCAAAATTTCTAAGTTTCAAGGGGCACAACTCCAGAACCCCTTTGACCTCTTAATCCAAAATCGAACTTGACCTGAGTTTTGTGGTAAACAACTTGCATACCAAGTTTGAAGACCTTGTGTTATTTCGTTCACAAGTTATCAGTCGGAAACCTTCGGGGGACGGACGGACGGATACACGACTGAGGGTATCACATAATACCTCGCCACTATGTGTGGCGGGGTATAAAAAGTGCTAAATAATAATTATTTTTATCTAATCTGAACCATTTTCAAATCACAAATCTAGGTTTTTAAGTGAAAGATTAGCAAGCTCACTTTACCCAATTGATCAAATTCTGACTTCAGAGAATCCCATGATTCTCGGTAAGAACAATGAATTAGAATTCCACTTAAATATTTATGTTTCTACAATGAGACCATTTAAGTACAAAGTTTGACGAAATTCTGTTAAGGAGTGTTTTAGGAGTTGTGCTTACAAGCTGTATCAGTAGTGTAATGTCATTATAAAAAAGAATAACCCAGAATTATCTTTGACAATGCACATTAAATTGATTAATGTTGAGCAGTGACAAAAATATAACGCATGTTAGGTGAAAGGGTAAAATTAGATTTGAAATGACATCATATTCACTAGTTCAAATTAAAAATATATATTTAAAAAAATACCACAAATTTTAAGATATGCCAAGTAGGCTAGAAAACACAAAGCAAACTGACATCATATAGATAACAGTCCTATATAATTATGTAAAAAGTTAGATATATGGTTCTGATCAACATGATATCCTATTTTATTGCTCAAACATTGCTAGATTTATCTGAATTAGAACGCGTTGTAAGGAATTGCTTTAAGTCAGTTTAAAAGAGTCATGCCTTTTTACAGATTTAATTGAGTTTTCCGATCGGTGATTGCAGTAAAAAAGAATAATGTGGAGTCGACTCCTCTAATTTTTTGAGCAGTAAAATTAGATCAAAATTTATTGCAGTTGGAGCATCTTCGCTAGGCAATGGTTACGATCCACTCGTGAAGAGGAGAGGAGCGGATCGTAACCCTTGGCTAGCGAAGATGCAGTTGGAGTTATCATATGTGTTGTGGTCTCAGGTTCATTTACTCCATATCCTTTCTTGAAATATTTAATACAGGAGTTTGTCTTTTTAATGCATTGTGGAGTTGGTAAAACAATTCGCCGTGTTAGAGGTGTCTGCTCTTTATTTTTCTTAGATATGGTGTACTTGTACATGAGATAATATCTGATGTATACACTTTGTTCAATTACTATTTCCGAAATTTATGTAAATTCTAAAACCTAAGGTTTAACTCCGTCCATCGTAGTTTTGTCTTTAGCTATATTTGACAATACTGATTTTTCGGATTTCGTTTGGTTTTATACATTTTAAACATGTTTTGAAATTATGGATTTCCTATGTTTGAGTTCTAGTGCTGCTGATGAGGAATAAGTTTCCGAAATGGCCATACAGCTCATTAAATTTATTGCAGTTGGAGTTTATATATATGTTATGGTGTCATTTTCATTTACTCAATATCCTTTCGTGAAATATTTGATCTGGTGATATATATGTGCCGTTCCCTAAATTTATCAAAATATTGTTTAAAATAGTCTTAGTATTTATTACAAAAAAAATCCGGTGCATTGTTTTGCTTTGAGCAAGTTGAAGTGAATTTTTCTGTTTTTGTTAAACACGGGGATAAAACAAGAGCAAGAATAATCGATGTTTGTCTGGTTTCCTTTTACAAGCAATTCGCCTTACTATCATAAACTTTAGTCTTGAATTTACTATCTAGATAATAAAATTTAAAGTGCTCTCTCCAGATAAATTTTGATAGATTTCTAGGTCAAAATATTTCATGTTAGGTTGAAATTTTATGATGAAATTCTTACATTTTACTTTTTGCGTTTTTGCTTCCTACCAAATTCAGGCAAATACAATATATTCATTTTTTTCCAAGATGTAAAGAAAGTTTGTTATCAACGAGCCAATTACCACAAGATTCAAGCTCCTTCTTGAGTTTGTTAGATATACCAGGGTTCTTATGAGAAAAAAAAATATAGTGCTGTCATCGGCATAAAGGAGGAGTTTGCAGTACGACTGTATACTTTTGGACATATCATTTACAGTAACTTCGGTATTTTGTTACTTATTTACATAGCACATGAAAAGCAGAGGTCTTGAAAGGCAACCTTTGTGAACACCACAAGTAATATTGGGTAGTTCGGATTCAGTTCCATTTAAATTTGCTATTAAATAAGATTCGAACAATTTTGTATCAATGATCCCCATTTCCTTTACTTTTTCACACAAAATGTGATGTTCAATAGTGTCGAAGGCCTTTTGAAGATTTATCATGACCATTCCCGTAAATAATCCTTTGATTTTTTTGTAATTTCAATTCGTCTAATAGAACATTTTCATATTTATATCCTATCCCCACTTTGACTCCTTTTTATGACGTGTTCAACAAATGGTAGTATCCTACTGACCCGACAGTCTTGCTTACAGTTTCATTGTAGCAAGGGACAGAAGTAAACTTCGGCTACGAAAAAATCATTCATCAGAATAGGGGTAGCATCTTCTTTGTCTTTAGATAAATTATTGAAAAGTATTTGAGTACTTACCGGAGTGAAAATGGTGTCAGTTTCCAGGCAAAATATTTACTGACCTTCCTTTCCCTAATGAGACAGGTTGTCGGTGGAGGATAGCGAGTAACGTCCCTTCGAAAAACATGCTTAAATTGAGTGATCCCGTAAATATGAAAATCGTCTATAGATGGATGAGACATGTATCAGTTGAGTACGAAGATCTAAAACCGAACTGGAATCGATACAACAAGTCATTGTCAATAACTTTTTTTCTAGTTGCATATAGATGGATATTTCATTTATAAAAAAAAATACGAAGAATGCTTATTTGGCGATAATTTCCTACTTCTTTTCTAACATTCTTTTAAAGGAAAGGTTTAATTCTGGCTAATTAAAGTTCGCATGGCACAATACCTGTTGATAAAGATAGGTTTAATAGATATGCTGTTGGCTTTGCCAAGACTTTAGCACAATCTTTAATGAATTTTGCTGGAATATTATCTGTTCCAATGTTCTTATAGGAATTCGTTGTACACATACTTTTAGTTGACAGGTTTTAAGGTAAGCTGGATATTATTCGTCGCCACTTCTTGATAGAACGTTTTGAATGAGTAAATTTTGGGAGCAGTTGGTAATTTATCGACCAGAGTAGATGTAACGGTAGTAAAGAGTGAAATAATTAGCTATATAGGTTCTGTGAGGCTACGTTTAAAACGATACTAGACACGGGCACATTCCGTTTATCGAGAAAAATGCACGTGAAGGACTAGGTATTGGCAGTCAATTATTGCATGGAATGCGTGATCGGGCAACGGTTCGTGAAGGACTTTCTATCGAGGAAAACATTGAAGGTCAATGATTATTTCATTATATTCTATAAGGATAAATTTCAAAAATTTAAATATGTCTGTCAAAATGGTTCAACAATACCTATCATCCATGCTAAATTCATGGTTGGAAAATGCATAGTTTTCTCAAAAACGTTGAAGGCAGACTCCTCACCTACATTTTCTACGTGATATGGTCACAAAAGGTGTTATTTCGTCTATTTTATTTACAAAATAGACTTAATTTTGTAAGATATTGACAAACTTTGATATTGCAATAACCATTATAAGAACTTGTTGATGCACAAAATAATTCTATATACAATATATCAACAATTGAAACATAAAAACTGATATTTTCTGCCCGTGGAGGATCAGGCAACGGACAATTGAGCTCGTGAAGGATGCTCGTGAAGGACTAAACCTTTAAAGATNTGTATAACCCGTGTCATGCAAGCAACGTAAAAAATGTGAGTGAACTAAGAATCTAGCCCGTTTTACCCGTCTCAACTGTAGTGAATAACAATTGCTTATTTTCGTTAGTCCCGTAGATAGTAGTTAACTATGGGGAAAAGCCGTAGGTTTTCAAAAAACGATTTTTGAAAACCTACGGCTTTTTGCCATATCAACTACTGCTCTCTTTAGAAAAATATAGAAGAGGTCTTTATACTGCATAGAGCGTGGCGTGTCTTCGTTCAGTTTGGCTAAAATGGTTCGCGGTCAGGCTTCCTGTATTATGACCTGACTTGTCCGCATAGACAGGGCGTTCCCCTATCCACCAACTGGGGACGCACCCGACAGCTCCGTAGCCGGAGTCCCTGAAACCCGATTCAGGTGACGGGAATTTGTAAAATAATATAAGACTATTAAAGTATAATTAAAGCAAATGTACATTAGGCATCCACGTATAACTCAAGAAATATGTAATGAGGTAAAATTTGAAGTGCATTGAAAGCCCAATACCTTAAATAGTAAAGCACACACTGTCTGGTTCAACATGAATAAAGTCAAACTAAATTTTAAGCAAATTATGGCAATAAGGATCATGCAGTTAATTTTTTAGAGAGCATTATAAACTACAATAAAGCGGCATTTTATAGCTGATTTCTCGAAACTGAAGAAATATTAAAATAATGATTTTTCTCGATCAAAAATTTTTAAAATGTAATAAAAATGCATACGTTGTCCAAAGTATCTGTTAGACATTGTAAATCTCTCATTTTATTACTTAAATTGTTATAAAATATGATTTTAAACAAGAATGTATCTCTAAGACAAAGATGGCCAATCCATCATCCTGCAAATGGAATTGAACACAATTTTTGCTGCATTTTTGTTATTGTTGTGGTATAAATGAGTGTACAAATTTTCTTGAAGTTCCGACTAACAGTCTCAGAGAAATCAGCTTAAACGCAAAGGCGAACCTGCAGTTTGACGGACGGACGTATGAACGACTGAAAGAATCAGATGGACTCACTTTAAGGATGTAAATTAACAAGAAATATTTCAATTCGTTTTATTTTACAGATCAATTGATTAATTTTATTTAAAATGATTATTTAAAACATGTAGAAGGAAAGTAATTTAAAAAAAACATGAAATGCTTGTTTTTACTACATTTTGCTTACATAAATGTTCTTCATACCGTCGGGAAACCGTTTCAAATGATAGATAGGGATTGAAATAGGTTTTTTGTACAGGCATTTTAAAAGAAAAGGTGGGTTAAACCGGTTTTATGGCTAGCCAAACCCCCCTTCCATTGCGGTAGTGTCCGGTAGCAATTCAACAGCAATTGCAATTGAAAGGTTGCAGACAGTTAAAAGAAATGATCATCCAAGTATTGATCAAAGAAAGAATTTTGAATCAGAGTTTGGACCGAAACTTCAAACTTTAAATTTTATAAATTTTTAATGAGCGTTTGAGGCGGAATTTTCTTTGAAGCCTAGATTAATACGAGGGTCATGGAAATAACTGTGTCTAATGAGAAAGTCTCTATAGATTGTGCTAGCTCTCGCGTAATTGTAGTGATTTTATGCTGTACATTAGATTCCATGTTGTAAATATAATATGTATAATAATCGCACTTCATTAGATATTTTCCTTCTCGTCTTGTGGAACTAATACATGAGATGATGTTATATGCGAACAACATTTTAGGCAACCCATACTTTTATATCTTATTTTTTTTTAATTTACGTTGCTTGATCCTTCACGTGCTTTTTGGCCAAAATGATCCAAGCAAAACTATATAATAGAGATATGACATCATTCTAAAGCTTCTTCTGACAATATGTGTCAATATTTGTTGGAATATCATAACAAATAATGAGAAAAAGGTAACTATCGTATCAAAATATGACCAAATGTAGGTATATGTCAATGAAAATTGCATAGGGTAAGGTACTGTCTTTTTCGTTTCAGAATACTGCAAGGTATATTCGTAATTTTTTTTACACCAAAATAGCAATTGATGACTACCATTTTGACAAACAGTTTTAGTTTTTTAGATTTCATTTTTGCTTTTAAATAATTGTCTATTAAAAGTTTAGAAATGACTAAAAACCACTGATTTAGTCATTCACGAACCGTTGCCTGATCCATCATGCATCCGATGTAATACTTGACCGCAATTACTAGTACCTAGTCCTTCACGTGCATTTTTCTCGATAAACGGAATGATGCCTGTGCTAGAACCATCTTTTAAGCTCACATGACCCGAAGGGTCAGTGTGAGCTATTGCCATCACTTGGCGTCCGTCGTCCGTCGTCTGTTAATTTTTCACATTTTCATCTTCTCCTCTGAAACCACTAAAGCAAATTCAACCAAACTTTACAAGGATAATGTACTAAAGGTCCTTTACAAAGATTGCTCATTTTGTTCCGATCTGACAAAAAACATGGCCGCCAGCGCGGAACTTAGGTTTAACATTGGACCCTAGGAGAAAAAATCACATGTCCGTCTTCTCCTCTGAAACCATTACAGCAAATTCAACCAAACTTTACAGCAATGATGTACTAAAGGTCCTTAACAAAGATTGCTCATTTCCATTCGATCCGATAAAAAAACATGGCCACCAGCACGGAACAAAGTTATATATTGGACCCTGTGGAAAAATCACATTTTCATCTTCTCCTCTCAAACCACTGAAGGAAATTCAACCAAACTTTACAAGAATGATGTACTAAAGGTCTTTAACAAAGATTGCTCATTTAGTTATGATTCGACAAAAAACATGGCTGTCAGCGCGGAACTTAGGTTTAACATTGGACCCTATGGGAAAATCACATTTTCATCTTCTCCTCTGAAACCACTGAAGCAAATTTAACTAAACATTACAGGAATGATTTACTAAAGGTCCTTAACAAATATTGCTCATTTAATTATGATTCGACAAAAAACATCCCCTCAGCGCGGAACCTAGATTTAACATTGGACCCTATTGGAAAAATCACATTTTCATCTTCTCTCTATCAGTTTTTACACATCTTTGAGTGTATGGACTTCCAAACGTTTAGATTTTATCTGCACTGAAGAGGCATAAGTTGTCGAAATGCGCATATGCAGAAATTAAATTCACAGTATCTTCGGTATTTAGTTATTTGTTACCACTGGGTCGATGCCACTGCTGGTGGACTGTTAGTCCCCGAGGGTATTCACCAGCCCAGTAGTCAGTACTTCGGTGCTGACACGAAAGCCGATTCTATTTGAAGCCTTACAATATCTAAATTGTTGTAAATTTTGTTGAAAACTAAGGAGTATCTCCCTCATGCAAAGCTCTGTCTTTAGCTGATTTTGGCTTTACATTTAGATTATATTGGTTATTTGTTCTCTATCAGTTTTTACACATCTTTGAGTGTATGGACTTCCAAACGTTTAGATTTTATCTGCACTGAAGAGACATAAGTTGTCGAAATGCGCATATGCAGAAATTAAATTCACAGTATCTTCGGTATTTAGTTATCTACAACCGCTGAAGCAAATTCAACCAAACTTTACAGGAATGGTATACCAAAGGTCCTTAACAAAGATTGCTCATTTCATGCCGATCCGATGAAAAAAAACATGGCCGCCAGCACGGAACATAGTTTAATATTGGACCCTATTGAAAAATCACATTTTCATCTTCTCCTCTGAAACCACTGAAGCAAATTCAACCAAACTTTACAGGAATGAAGTATGGAAGGTCCTAAAAAAAGATTGCTCATTTCGTTACTATCCGATAGAAAGCACGGTGGCCAGCACGGAACATAGTTTAACATTGAACCCTATGGGGAAAATTATATTTTCATCTTCTCCTCTGAAACCACTGAAACAAATTCAACCAAACTTTACAAGAATGATGTACTAATGGTACATTATAAAAATTGCTCATTTCATTTAGATCCAATAAAAAATGGCCACCAGTGCAGAATATAGTTTAACATTTGAGCCCGGTATGAGAAAACCATCCTTTTCATCATCTTCTCTGAAACTATTCAAGCACATTTTGCAAAAATTACTCATTTCAATAGGATCAGAAAAAAAACATGGGTGCTAGTTGAGAACACAGCTAAACATTAGACCCCATTGGTAATAAACATCATTTTGGGACATGTATGGCATAGAAGCATTTTGTCAGGTGAGCGATACAGGCTCAGTCTCTGAGCCTCTAGTTTCTTTGCACTATTAATTAGGAATTTAAGGTGTTGCAAAAGCTTCTGTGGTGATATTTTTTTTCAGAGTCTTCATTTGTCGCCGCTATAAATTCTTCTTTTGCTGTTTTTACATTATTTTCTACCTGATGGCGCTCTCTAAATGATATAATGATGAGCACAATAAGTGTTGTTATGAATTGTTAATAGCTTATCTCTTTTCTACTACCGTCTAAAATCTCTAGTGTCATCCAGGGTTTCGTATGTTGTCTAATTTTCATGTCTTTATAATGTGCAATATCGTCAAGAATGGAATGGAAGATAGATCGAAATTTTCCCTAAGCACTCTCGACATTTCGACATAAATAAAGAGTGGACCATTCAGCAGAGTTTAACTTCCCACTTAAAATATCTTTGGAGTATTGTTTTCATAGAGCGAATTTTAACAGTAGTTTGGTTATTCACATAATGATTAATACTGGAGCTTCTCGTAAAGTATGTTATAAAATGGTAACTGGTGCCTGATGTTATGACACCGGATTGACTTCGATGAGTGTACTTGATGATTATGTTATGCGGATCGGTTCATCAGTCAGTTGTTTTAAGTTAGACATATTCAAGATATCTTTAATAGCATGATTCGAAGTTTTCTTAAAACCATTCAATGTTAAAATCGCCCAAAATTATTTGTTCAAAGTCTGCTCAATATTGTTGTAATACATCCAAACACGTTGTTAACTTAGGTGTTCTGCAGCAATAGCCGATCACAATTGGCTTTGTTTTTGGTAAAAGCAATTCTGTGAATACGGATTCCATATCTTTTACTTTTAAATCTGCTCAAAATCGTCGCGTATAAACATGCAAACTCCGCCTCCATTTCTCGCTCTGTCAGACCTTATAACACTATAATTTCAACTTGAACTTGCTGATCTGTTACCGATTCGTCCAGCTATGTTTCAGTAATTTATAAAATTGCAGCTTTTGTTTTAATTGCAATGATTTAAATTCCGACATTTTGGCAATACATATCTTGGCAATGCATTCAATGTTATTGCTATGATGACAATTTCAGTCCTAACAGTTTAAGCGGGACTTTCGAGTTTTCATCGACAGAGTTCTTTTATGTACACAAAATCAAATCTTTTCCTCAATAATCGTTGGTTGATACCCTCTATAGTATTGATTGATACCCTCTTCGGTAGTCCGCAGACTTTCCAAAATGGCGACTAGCTGGAGTTTAAACTATTTCAACAATGCACCCAATTACTCGATATTCTTTGAAACAACTCTGAACAAAAAAAAATCGTTAATCAAACATTTGTATAACTTAGCAAAACATTGTCATTGTAATAGACCTTGTTCCAGAGGAGCGTCACAGGCTCTTGAAAGAATTTAATCAAATTTAATACATTCTAAAAAACAAAAGCTGCCTAGGTCTATCTGTAACATATTTTGTAACTATTCTAGCTCTATACGTTAACAAAAATCGAATCGAAAACTTGAATTTAAACTTGAATAAAATAAATCTGTACAAAATACGTCTCTGTTTAAGGTAGTTGGGGTGTCTTGGTTTCTGACATAAGATTTAAAAAAATAATGTGTACAATGAAACTTTGAGCAATATGCTATAAAAACATGCAAAAAAAATTTGGGGTCACGGATATTATAACTAGAGGCTCAGAGACTGAGCCTGTATCGCTCACCTGACAAAAGCCTATATGCAATGCATGACCAAAAAAGATGTATTTTACCAATGAGGTCTAATGTTAAGCTATGTTCTCCATTGGCACAAGTGTTTTTGTCTGATCCTATTGAAATGAGTAATCTTTGCAAAGGACCTTCAATACATCATTCCAATACAGTTTAGTTAAATTTGCTTGAATTGTTTCAGAGAAAATAATGAAAAGTATGGTTTTCACTGACCGACTCCGACCTGCCGTTGGGTGTGGGGTTTTCTCACCGTTCATTGAAGATCTTATGGTGGCTTTGAGTTGTTATAACTCCCCTTTGGGTTGTTGTCTCTTTGACACATTCCCCGTTTCCCTTCTTTTTTCTATTTACAGCAATGATGTACAAAAGGTACTTTACAAAATTTGCTCATTTTATTTCGATCCGACAAAAAACATGGCCTTCCAGTGCAGAAGATAGTTGAACGGCAGGTCGGAGTCGGCCCCTGAATAAAGAGTAATAAAGTTCAGCGAAATAAACATCATCCTAGACTCCTATAGACATAAAGTAAACGAACTAGAAAAAAGACAAGACACACAAAGGCTTAAAAATTGTTTGGTTAAATTTGCTTCAGCAGTTTCAGAGGATAAGATTAAAATGTAACGTTTCTCATATGGTGAAATGTAAAAACCTAAGTTCCGCACTGGCGGCCAAGGTTTTTGTCGGATTGAAATAAAATTCGCATTTTTATAAAGTACCTTTAGCACATCATTCCTGTAAAGTTTGGTTGAATTTGCTTCAGTCCTTTTAGAGGAGAACATATGAAAATGTGATTGTCCCAGAGGGTCCAATGTTAAACTATGTTCCATGCTGGCAGCCAAGTTTTTTTTCTGATCCGAACAAAATGAGCAATCTTTGATAAAGACCTTTAGTAAAATCATTCTTGTAAAGTCTGGTTGAATATGCTTCGGTGGTTTTAGGGGAGAAGATGAAAATGGGATTTTCATATAGGGTCCAATGTTAAACCTAAGTTCCATACTGGCAGCCATATTTTTTATTGGATAGGAAAGAAATAGGCAATCTTTGTAAAGGACCTTCCATACATCATTCCTGTAAAGTTTGGTTGAATTATCTTAAGTGGTTTCAGAGGAAGATGAAAATGTGATTTTCCAATGTAAAACCATGTTCCGTGCTGGTGACCATGTTTTTTGTCGGATCGTAAGGAAATGAGCAATCTTTGTTAAGGACCTTTAGTACATCATTCCTGTAAAGTTTGGTTGAATCCCTTCAGCAGTTTCAGAGAAGAAAATGAAAATGTGATTTTCCCATAGGTTCCAATGTTAAACCTAAGTTCTGCGCTTGCGGCCATGTTTTTTAACGAATCAGAAAGAAATAAGCAGTCTTTCTTAAGGACCTTTAATACATTATTCCTGTAAAGTTTGGTTGAATTTGCTTCAGCCGTTTCAGACAGAAGATGTAAATGAGATTTTCCCATAGGTTCCAATGTTAAACCGTGTTCTGTGCTGGCGGCCATGTTTTTTGTCGGATCGGAATGAAATGAGCAATTATTGTTAAGGACCTTCCATACATCATTACTGTAAAGTTTGGTTGAATTTGATTCAGTGGTTTCAGAGCAGAAGATGAAAATGCGATTTTTCCCATAGGGTCTAATGTTAATCATAAGTTACAAGCTGGTGGCCATGGTTTTTGTCGGATCTGAACGAAATGAGCAATCTTTGTAAAGGACCTTCCATACATCATTCCTGTAAAGTTTGGTTGAATTTGATTCAGTAGTTTCAGAGGAGTAGATAAAAATGTGAAAAGTTTAACGGACGGGCGGACGATGGACGCCAAGTGATTGCAGAAGCTCACACTGACCCTTTAGGTCAGTTGAGCAAAAACCAAAACCAGTGTTCTAAAGATTGGTCAAATTTGATGTTTTCGCACTATATTTGGAATAGAATTATATGGGAAACAGCCCCTAAACCACAATTCAAGTGAATATTTTTTTTATAAGCAGACATAGAAAAATTCAGACGTCTTATTCAATGGGCATTCAAAAAATCCGATTGTGAATATATATGTTCTAATTCCTTTAAAACACATTTTAGTAATACAAAACAAAAGAATTCAACTAATTGGACCTGTTTTGATATGATTTCAGCACTTGAATTTTTACTTGACAATATATTCATTCGTTTCGGTAACTGTATTTATCGCCAGGTCATTGGAATTCCTATGGGTACCAATCGGCACCACTTATAGCGGACCTCTTTTTGTACTGCTACGAATCTCAGTTTATGACCAACATCAGCAAAAATCCCTCTAAACAGCATAATTGAACAGTTTATCATCACTTTCCGATATTTGGATGATATTTTAACTTTAAATAATGACGACTTCAATACGTATTATAAGGACATCTACCCTAAAGAACTTACTTTGAATAAAGCCAATTCTGATAATCATCATTGTCCGTTCTTAGACATCAATTTTGATATAACGAATGGTAAATTAGATACTAAAATTTATGATAAAAGGGATGATTTTTCTTTTCCCATAGTTAATTATTCATTTCTGGATGGCGATGTTCCATTAGCGCCATCATATGGTGTTTACATATCTCAACTTGTTCGATTTGCTCGAGTATGTAATAACGTTTGCGATTTTAATGAACGGAATCTTTTCATAACTGAAAAACTATTACATCAGGGTTTTCGTTATCACAAACTAGTTAAATAAAACCTTTACTAAATTTTATCACCGATATAAAGACTTAGTTCATAAATACAATGCAACCTTTCAACATCTAATCAAGGCTGGTATTTCACATCCCTTATTTTACGGTAATGTTTTACATAAGAGTAAAATAAACTTAAACTCGCCTAAGAAACTTATGAAACTTCAAATCGTCTAGTTCATAAATGTTATAATTACGATATTGTCGTCAAGTCATTACGTATGGCCTTCTTTGGTATTAACACTGATTTTTTGATATGGTCTTTGCATTTTAACAAAACACATTCTAAATTTCTAAAATCTATATTGCATGGTCACGGGTTATGTATTCCGGTATATGCATGAAATCATTATGCTAAACTCCTCACAGGAAGGGATCTTGGTGGAAGCTGTATACTCAGGGTACATAACTTACTTTGTCAGTTGGTGATGGGTCTGGAGCTTGCATGTCAGTTAACTGCTAGTAGTCTCTTGTGATTTCATGTTTATGTCCGTATATTTAGTTCTTTCAGTTTCATTTTTCACAATTGACTCAGTCCTGTTGCCAACTGAATTTTACTGTTGTTACGATTGTTTTTTTGATTTATCACATTGGCTGTTGGTTTAGGGAAGGTTTGGGCCCAATAAAACCAGTTTAACCCCGCCGCAGCAGGTTTGCGCCTGTCCTAAGTCAGGAATTTATTAAGCCTTTGTGTGTCTCGTCTTTTTTCTAGTTCGTTTGCTTTATGTCTATGGGAGTCTAGGATGATGTTTATTTCGCTGAACTTGATTACTCTTTATTCAGGGGCCGACTTCGACCTGCCGTTGGGTGTGGGGTTTTCTCACCGTTCATTGAAGATCTTATGGTGGCTTTGAGTTGTTATTACTCCCCTTTGGGTCGTTGTCTCTTTGACACATTCCCCGTTTCCCTTCTTTTTTCCATACATTTTTTTCTAAACTTTTTATATTTATTGGTACAATATATATATAACTTCAATTTAAAAACATAAAAAAGATATGTTACGGACCTTTTGAAAAAGTTATTTCATGAAACATCAAGAATTTGTTAGTATTTCAAGAAAGGGGGGATAACTTAATTTAAGTAATTTGGAGCTCAAAATAAAAAAAAAACATTTTTTGAAAAGTTATAATAAATGTGTTTAGTTAAAATGTTTTTGTCAGACACAAAAACAAAGAACTTGGATCAACTGCCTTATTTGTTTGACAAACTTAGAAAATTTGACCTAGTCCATTGTATTTCAGTATAGAATTATCTCCCTTTGATAAAACTTTTGGAATTTTTTTGCAATTAGGTAATATTATTCGAAAAAACTTGTTACTTGTTCATTTTTATTTTTATTTTTTTTGGCAATTATGTAATATTATTCGAAAAAAACTTGTTACTTGTTCATTTTTATTTAAATTATTGTATTAAAGACATACAAAATCATTGAGACTAAATTCTCATTGAATTATTGAATTTTTGGTTAGATGTGCGAAAAAATGCTCAGATTTAGACACCCCAACTACCTTGAGTCACATCTACATTTATTTGTTAATTATTCAGTGTTTGCTGCTACTACGCGTATGAGTAAACAACTTTGTGTCATTATATATTTCATTATAAGTTTCATGTAGGGCTCGGCACAGACGTTTATAACAAGTTTCTGAGCTAAGTAAGTGTGAGGTAGATTTTGCACAAAAAGGTAACTAATATGAGGGTGGTGATGCGGTTTTGGGAAATGGGAAAAAGGTGTCAAAATTTTAGTGTCGTTTTTAAAAAGTCTTTTATCACAAGATCAACTTCTTGGTTATTCCCATGGGTTCTTATAATTTGGGTTGTAAAATCTTTCAGTTTCTGATAGCTTTTCCATTTAGAATTGGTAGACAGAAACGAAATGCATAGAGAGTCACTTGATAAACTCAGCAATTGATGACAATGAAGGAAAATGAATATGAGTTTATTCGTGTTATTGTCCCCATGATAAATCTTTCCGAATCATCTGGTAGCAGGCAATGACGGCAGACCTCCTTCATATTAAAGATGAGAAAAGAAAGGAAATGGGGTAAATGTCAAGGAGACAACATCCCATATCCAGGTTACAACGACCCAAAACAAAGCATCTAGGGGTCACCGTACGGTCTTCAACACAGTGAGGAACCTCAAACTATATAGCAAGCCCTAAATGGCCCCAAAAGGGTAAAAAATGTGATAAATCAATGGAAACAAACCACATCCAATAACCCAAATATCAAAAAACTAAAATTTTATAAGAAGACACGGACAAGCAAATCACCAACATATTCCTGACTTGGGACAGGCGCAAAAATTGCGGTGGGGTTAAACTCGTTTTCTTGGATCCAAACCCTCCCCCTATGTGTGGTGAATGGCTAAAAAGTAAATACACAAAAAGACTCTCAGTAAAAATCAAACCAGGAAAAAGTCCAACTTATCAAGACGAGTACCCTTACTATGAAGTACATAAAACATGAAGACAATACACACAGGTACTGTCCGGACAAAATGCTCGCAGTTACTGACAGCTAGCTAAGGACATAATTTCCGTTGACTATGATATCAAGCCTTCTTACATATGAAACTTCAACTGAAATACTTCTAAATAGATTTGGTATAACAACGTCATCAATTATGAAAGAAGAACATAATATTGTGCAATGCCAAATACTGTCAATATGAAAAATTGTTTAAATTTAAATTTAGTTATGGTGTAGAGCATTTTGGAGATGATCAATATTTTTGCCAACAAAAACCAGAAGTAACGACTTAACAACAATGCTGTATTTATATCCTTTATGAATAAGTTTGTTCAACGGATTAATAAGTTTTGAAGGACAATTTTTGAATTTATGCGCTTTGTAAATGATATTGCCATAGAAGTTTGGATGTGAAATGCCCTGACGTATAAGAGCCCTGCAGGTAGAACCAAATTTTCTTAATAAGTCAATGTATCTATAATAAAATTTAGAGAATGTTTTTATCAATTTATGATATCTAAACCCTTCATGCAGTCTATTCGTTTGACCAAGCGTGGCAAGAAAGATGTATGTAAACTCCTTTACAAAAAGTATTCATGTAAATTATTCCGATCCGTTTAAATTATGGCATAGTATAGCATAGTTTAACATTAAACCCGGTCGGAAAAACATCATAAGCTCACCTGGCTATAGCAAGGGGAGTTTTTGCCATCATTTTTCGTCTATCGTCTGTCTAAACTTCATTCAAATATCTTCGTATCTGAAACTTTTGGGTCAATTGAAACCAAACTTGGCCACAATAGTCTTTAGATGGTCCCCTGTAAAATATTGTTTTTTCAGGTCCGTGCTACATCCAAATGGCTGCCAGCGATGAACATAGTTTTAACACTGGACCCTATCGGAAAACACATTTAAAGATCTTCTCCTCTGAAATTGCTAGGCCAATGCGACCCTAACTTGGCCATAATAGTCCTTGGGTGGTCCCATTCAAAAAAGGTGTTTTTAAATGTATGTCCGTGTTATATCCATGATAGATGCCAGTGGTAAACATAGTTAAACATTGGATCTTAAAAAAGGGTGTTTTAACGTCCGCGTTATATCAAGACTGGCCGCCATTGTGGAACATTGGATCCTATGGAAAAACACGTTCTATGATCTCCTCTGAAACTGCTTAGCCAATTGGAACCAAACTTGGCAATAGTCTTTAGGTGGTCCCATGCAATGAAGGTGTTTTTCAAATGTATGTTAGTGCTATATCCATGATAGATGCCAGCAGTAAACATAGTTTAACATTGGATACTATATCTTCCCTGCAACTACTTAGCCAATTGTAAACAATTTATAGGCCACAATAGCCCTTTAATGATCCCCTGCAGAAGAGGGAACCAAAGTTGGACCCAACTGAAACACATTTAAGGGTCTTAACCTCTGAGAACCCCTAAGGCAAAGTGGTACCATAGTTAAATATAAATCCTTTAGCAAAGACTGTCTGTGTAAGCCAGGGTCCAGGTGAACGATTCAAGCTTTCTAGAGCCTCTTATTTTCATTAATCTGCTCTGACAGTAACTATCAAATTTGACCAAACTGTACTGAAATAATATATGGAACGTCTATTACCAAGTATGCTGATTTATTTTGGATACGACAAAAATACATGGCCACGAGCGTAATATATAGCTGAACACTAGACCCCAAATGAAAATCGTATGTTGATTATTTTCGCTGAAACCACAGAAGCAAATTCATCCAAACTTTACAGGAATAATGTATGGAAGGTCTTTTAAAAAAAGAAACTCATTGCTCTGTGATCCACTAAAAATATGACTGAAAGCGAGGAACATAGTTTAACTTTACACCAAAATGAGACAAATATTATTATTATATCAGCTGTTATGAAACGTTTCAAGTAAATTTGACCAATATGTATTGGAATGATATATGGATGATTGCTCATATGAGTCTTGCAGACAAATATACAAGGCTGACAGCATGGGATATTAATTTAACATTTTAGCATATAAGAAAATCATATTTTGATTCTTTCTTCTGAAAACTTAATGAAGCAAATATAGCCATAACTTACAAGAATATTGCATGATATCCCCTTGATAACAAATGCCCAATAGTGGTTCAGGAGATTGTGATGTCGATTGTAAAACTTGAACATTGATGACTTCAAGTTATTAGTAATATACCTTTGTTTAAGTAACCATTTTGTTAACGATCAGGCTCTTTCAAGGAAGTTACTATTTGGACCACATGCCCTCGAATGAGTTGGGAAAAATAAGCTTCATATGCTGGAGCTCTTTGTATGTTGCTACAGAGAAAGGGGAAGTCAACTACTGGAAAAGTGAAGTAATCGCGTTTGTGATACAGACTAGTTATGTCCCGCCACGAAGCGGAAGGGGCATATAAATTTACCCTTGTCCGTCCGACCGTACGTACGTCCGTACGTCCCAATGTTTAGTTTTGCGTTTAGGTCCATATTTTGGTAACCTCTTGTAATATTTTGATATTATTACATCAGTATACTACCAGATTCACCAACAATTAGGGATCCATGACTTACATTTTACGCTTGAGTGACTTTTGTTAAAGTCTGCGATTAATAGAAAAAAGAAGGGAAACGGGGAATGTGTCAAAGAGACAACGACCCAAAGGGGAGTAATAACAACTCAAAGCCACCATAAGATCTTCAGTCCATTTCTCAACAACTACGCATCATACAACAATGATGTTGCATCAAATTAATTGCCTTGATGGGTACTACCAAAATCATTGAGTATTAAGCGGCTTTGACTTATATTTTAAGGCTGTGAGGTCGATGATTCTTAAACGAATCAATCAGCTACGAGGGTCAATGAGAACTAAAGCATCATCAGTTTTCAAAAATGCTGATGTGGCCAGTTACTTGTCCTCCATTCATGACAAATATGTCGTCGTTCCTGCCGATAAGGCCCCAAATAATATCATTTTTATTTGCAAAAATCATTATATAAATTGTTAAAAAAAAGAACTTGGCATTGATAATTCCAACGGCAATCCAACTTACGCAGCTACTACTCTGTCAAAGGAGGAGATATTACAGAACCATAAATCTGTTTTGCTTTCCTTCGGAATTTCCACCAAGGATGAAGACACAGATCTCCCCTCTTTGTACTGGGTACCTAAGTTACATAAATGCCCATACAAAGAACGATACATCGCTGGATCTGCCAAATGCTCTACAAAACCTATATCTAAAGTGCTTACCTCCATCTTGACAGCTGTTAAAGAGGGCCTTCAAAAATACTGTGATACTTGCTTTTCAAGAGGCGGTGTGAATGAAATGTGGATTTTGAAAAACTCCAAAGATCTACTTGACATCTTAAACTCTAGATCATTATCACACTGTAACAGCATTAAAACTTTCGACTTCTCCACACTTTACACTACTATTCCTCATGAACAACTAAAATCTCGGCTGAAAGGTTTAATTTATAGATGTTTCTCACGTAAGAACGGTGAACGTAGATATAGGTAAATTGTAGTAGGTAGAGAACAAGCCTACTTTGTGAAAAATAACTCCGAATCGGAGAAAAAATATACAGAGGAAGAAGTGATTAAAATGTTAGAGTTTCTGATCGACAATATATTTGTCCAGTTTTGAGGACTTGTTTTTCAACAGACTATCGGAATTCCTATGGGCACAAACTGTGCGCCTCTCCTAGCCGATCTGTTTCTTCACTCTTATGAAGCTGAATTCATTGAAAGGCTTCTTCAAAATAAAGATAAAAGACTGGCACAATCCTTTATCTTTAGCTTCCATTATATAGATGATATTTTGTCGCTAAACAACCCTCGCTTTGGTGATTTTCTTCATTTGATCTATCCAAAGGAGCTCGAAATTAAGGATACCACAGACACTTCTACATCAGCCTCTTTCCTTGACCTTCACCTTAATATTGACAACAGAGGGAGACTTCAAATTAAGCTGTACGACAAACGCGATGAATTCACCTTTCCAATAGTAAACTTCCCTTTTTTTGTAGCAACATTCCAAAAGCGCCGACATGTGGAGTTTACATCTCCCAGCTCATTCGCTATTCAAGAGCCTGTGTTCGATACAGTGACTTCCTTGATAGAGCCCGGTTGCTCACAAATAGGCTACTTC